>JAJHUR010119669.1:0-42845 GCA_027495735.1 Lutjanus campechanus
ATACTGGAAGCAGTACTCTATTGCAGGATTCAGAATACATGAGTGTCAGGAGTGTAAACACATATTTAATAGATAAAGGAAATGAAGAGCATCACTTCATTCCACCTCCAGCTCTGCTGTCTTTTCAAGATCGCTTCTTCAGGGTGTTCAACATTCAAGCCACCACTTTTGCTCAAAAAGGGCCACAGTTGAGACCTGACCTGGGCTTTTGTACGCTCTTTGGTGAGGTCCTCATGATAAGCCTCTTGGTTCTACAGACTATTGACCCTTGCTCATCACAGCCACTCAAAGGCAAACGTTGGCAACACAAAAGACAGAATTCAGCGCGAACAGAAAAGCTCAGGGACGGTCATATCTTCTCTTCGTTAGTTATTAAAGGAACTCTGTGAGAGCATCTTTCTAAGATGTGCTATTAATCTCTGGCCTAGTTTCCTTTATAAACTGTGCATAGAAACAAGCTGCAGATTGTTTGAAGTAAAGCGTACTTTACACCAGTACTTAACTATTGATGCCTTGCACCGTAATCACTTCATTGATAAAGCAAACCAATGTGAAACGCAGTAGCGACATGGCCTTATCACAGGGATATGTCTCCGCATGTGTCATAACATTTCTTTTCAGAATTTTTAAATCTAAAAACTTAGAATAAATCTGAAGGATAAATCTCAATAGTTTGTTTGCATTTCCAATCCACTTTAAAGCAGTATAAGACTCATTTCTTTTGGATTTTAGTGTCTTTTCACATGCATTTGTTGACGATAGAATTTTTTTCTCCAATATGACGTATTTCCACAGGGTACAGTCAAGAAGGGCTGAACAAAGAATCAAAATACAGATTCCACAATACTTGGGACATGGTGTAAAATGTAAATAAAAACAGAATTCAATCTATATTCAGTTGAATACAGTACAAATACAGTCTACTTAATGTTCAGACTGTGAAGCTGTATTGTTTTTTGTAAATGTGCTCTCACCCTTAATTTGATGATTGCAACATGTTCTGAAACAGTTGGGACAAGGGCAACAGAAAACTGGGAAAGCTGTGGAATGCTATAAAAACATCAGTTTGGAACATTCCCCAGGTAAACACGTTAACTGGAAACAAGTGACAGTATTATGATTAGTTATTAAAGGCGCGTCCATGAAAGGTTCAGTCATTCACAAGCATGAATGGAGCGGGGTTCGCTCCTTTGTGAAAAACTGCCTGGGCAAATAGTCCAACAGTTTCAGAACAATAATTCTCAACACAAAACTGCAGGAATTTAGTGATTTCACCATCTACGCTCCATAATATCATTAAAAGATTCAGGGAATCCTGTGAGAAATCTCTACATGTAATCGAAAATGTGTGGAGCATTATGAAGCGCTAAATACAACAACAGCAACTTCAAAGTGTTTTAGCAATTGAGGTTGTATATCAAGCAAGGATGAGAAAAAAAATCGCTCTCAAAACTTCAAAATGTTCCCAAACACTCACTGAGTGTTGTTAAAAGAGAAGGTGTTGGAGCACAGTAGTAAATGTTTCCGTCTTACAACTTTTTTGGAACATGTTGCATCAAATTCAGAATGAGTGTATATTTACAAAAAACAATGAAGTTGATCAGTTTGTACATAAAATGTTTTGTCTTTGTACTGTATTCAGTTGTATATAGGTCAAAAAGGATGTGCAAATCATTGTTTTGATGTACGTTTTGTGTGTCGGTGTCCTAACATTTTTGGAATCGGGGTTGTATTATCGAAATTGCAGTATGGCCAAGTGAATTATCCAAATGACAGGAGGTGACTTTTTTCACAACCTACCTTTACAAATAAAGCATTGTGTTGCTATAGAGATTCCCCGGCCTACAAATCATGTTCTCCAGGTGTGAGGAAGCAGCGAAAATCACATCATCATTTTGACATTTTTTAAGTTTTTAAACAAATGCAAAAAATACAATTTCCACTAAAATTGTGACTCATATTAAAATCACTGTATCTACCAGAATAATCATAATATGGTTTTGATATGATGCAGTCAGACCTGCAGCCAACACATTACTCCTAATTTATATGTGCAATGTCATATCTGAAAATTATGCCTCAAAGCTAATGCAAAAAAATGCCCTCTTATAGACTACATATATATAGTGTTGAATTCCTCAGTTGCAGGATTATAACAGACTTGATTGATTCCTCTGCATTTGTTCATTCAAGGGACATTTTCAAGGCACTTTTGAAAGCAACTGTGAGTGTATGTGAGTGTCATCTTTAATTACAAATTTCTCTACCACACTTGTGGAGCTACCAGCAAGTCCTCAGCATATTGACATGAAAAACCTAGTTAGATTTCAATTGTTCACGTCCAACACCACAGTGATTAAATGCCCTTAAAGAGCACGTCTTTGTTTGTCACTTTTTGGAAGCTGTCAGACCAAAAAGTAAAAGTCTTTTTTTGGGATAAAAAGTAAAATTTTAGGGATAAAAGGAGTCTGGGTCCAGTAAAATAACACGTGGCCAGAAAGACTTCATGTTGGTAACACTTTGTTCTTGTATCACAAGGAGCACATAGGTGTCCGATGTCAGGGATGAGACGATTACTGTTTTCATGATAAACCATGAAAACATTTCCAGCGATCAGTATGATACACTCAGTATTTCAAATTTTAATTATCATTAAAACTGTGTTTGATTGCCACGCTTTGAAAAACACACAGTAAATAGATTCCAGCATCAACCAAACAACAAAAGTCTCCCAGACACACTGCAGCAACATGTTTGTTTTGTATCAGGGAAATCTCGACATTGCAAGTGATCAAATGATTTCAGTGTGTGTATCAGTGCTTTTTGAACATTTTCAGCATATTTTAACAAACCGTGATAATACTGACCATCGTCATCCTTCAAGTGCCCCTGAGATCTGAGACACACAATGTTTCCTCTGTTGCTCATGATAATCACTGATAATAGTGATTATGATAATGATAATGCTGACTGATAATTTTGGTCACTGTAAGCCTGAAATTTTCACATGTTTCATCTCTCGTTTCAGACAGAGTTGCAACTGGAAATGTTTGGAATTGGTCCAGTAGCTTGCCTCTGCTGGCAGCCATAAAACAGGCTGCAGTGGCTGCAACATAATCCTTTTGCGCACATCACAGTACGTCGATTAAAAGTCGTGTTTTGCAACAGACAAGCTCATATTCTTTGTTCAAACACCAAAGTCACACAATAACACAAACAAACGAACTGATCGAGTCAACTCCCTTGTTCTGTGAGGCAGAATTATTGTTTTTGTGAACGGAGTCTGGTGTCTTTGAGAAAAGCAACAGCTGTCTCTGGTTAGACTGAAAGGATCTATCTCTGTAGGAATCCTTTTTCATAATGTTTTCAGACACTTATAATAACAATCTGAGCCTGTCAGGCACTTTTACAGGCATATTTGTCTTCAAGGATTATGTTGCAGCCGGTCTCACAGCTGCTGGCTGAGGTGATCTACTGGCCCACTTCCAAAACATTTTGTACCTATTATTCATTTAGACTCCAAATTACATAAAAATAGGTCCCAAGATTAAAAATACCAGTATTAGTTTTTGAATATAATATATGAGTGAAAAAGTTGACCATTTGACTGTTAAAATCCTGAGATGTGACAGCAGTATTTTTCCCATAGTCTTCACCAAATTCAGTAGTCAGTGGGACTTATCGCAGCCGTCCGTAAACGCATCAGGATATCAAATACCAAAGCTTTGGGTCGGTGAAATGTTCCAAGCACAGCAAAACAATGAGAAAAAAATAAAGAAATGCAGGAAGAGGGAAGCTACAGATACAGCCACCACCACACACTTCTAGAGGGCCACATAAGTGATGATTGAAATGGAGTCTGTACATTGTTTGTTTTTTTTAGTAAAATGTCACAGATTATATCTTTAGGTAAATACTCCTGACTATTCCAGACATTTTACTTATTTATACTAATTCCTTATAAATTAAAATAAACTTGTACAAGTAGACATAAGTTGGGCCTCAGCAATATATTGATATTTTTTCAGTATACTAATACAAGACTAGATATTGCCTTAGATTTTGGATACCAGACTGCTTTAGCTGTTCTATTATTTGCCTTTAGCCACTTAGTCATTATATCCATGTAAATGATGATTATTTGTCCAAAGTGTCATTGTGTTCATATTTTGTCAAAGTACCAATATTCATCCCTATAATATTGTCACAATATGGACATCGAGGTATACATATAATATATACCTCAGTATATATATTATCAGATTTGTTTTTGTCCATATAGCTCAGCCCTAATGCACGTGGATGAATAGGGAGAGCATGTTTTGAATGAAACATAATACCTAATTTCTCTGTACTGATGCACCAGCTGTAACATCCTGGCCTGAGTATCCACTCTGAGTCCCCACTGCGCTGATGGGAAAGCAGGGAATGACAGTTGTGCGTCTTTTGGCAGAAGGGATCAGGTGGGAGTTTATCAAGCAATAAGCTTGAGAGGCAAGTTCAAGTGCGAGAGAAAATGGGGATCAATGGTGCATTCCAATAAGGCTGCTGTGCCCTGAGATACAGTGGAACAAATGTTTTTTTAAGTGGCTCGCAGGCCTTTTTTCTCTACCTCCCCTCTGTTACCAGATATGGGGACACTCTGTTGCTTTCTGTCTTGTTTCTTTCTCTTATATAGACCCTTGTTCTCCACTGTTGTCCTGCTATCACAGACATTTCAGAGTTCCTTTTCTAGTAATAATTTACGTGTTTATTATCAAGGAGAATAATGGTGGTATGTGGCGTCCTGTTGCACTGCACAGTAGAAAATTCCCTTAGTTTCATCAGAGGTGGCCCCAGGGTACAGCGCCTTTTGATTCAGGTTTTGCGTGACAGTGTGACTGCTTGGCCGTGGCATCACGCTCATTATCTTGGTGGTGTGTTAAATGGATTGCCAGACACCTCCAGTTCAAGTCCGAAAATACCACAAATGAAGTCATTTTTCGTGTTCGAGCGAGAGCGACATTCTCAGAAAATCCAAAGTGTCCTTTGGATTACTGTTCTCCAGATAAGCGCTGGTTTTGGCAGACAGGTGGAAGTCAGCTATTTTTAGACTGCTTAGTGGGTGCAGTTTCACGACAGAAAAAATAGCTTATGAAGGAATTGCATTTACAGTTTGTTCAGATGGCAGAAGAAGTCAGGATGAATAATAACCACTGCAGAAAAATGCTGATAACTGAAAAGCATCACGGGCATGATTTGACGTTATTGGAAGTGGTATTTAGGCTGAGGAAACATCAGAGTGTTTACCAAATATCCTCCTTCCATGCCTCCCTCCGGCCCCCGCGGCCTCCCCAGCACATCTTTCCTCTAGTTTTCTTTCCCACTTAGTGAGTCAACAGTCGACAGCTGGGAGTGGAGCAGAGGATCTCGTAGGGGGCTGAGGGTCTTATGTAACAGTTGGTGTCAGGCTAGAATGCTATTAAGATGTCTTGTGGAGCTCTGCGGAGCAAACGACGCTGGCTAAGTTAGCACCACGCTGGAGCGCATGTGATGTTCTGCATGGAGGGTGCTTACATTTTAAGAGGTGACTTCAATGGAAAGACTTTGAGTTTGATCTGATTATGTGCCGCCTTTTGTGTGAGAAGCATAACAAATACAGAATTATGTGGGTTTGTCACACTTGTTGCACTGCCACAAGCATTAATATTTGTCAATGAATGCATACGAGAGTAATTAGCAGTTATTGTTTAGGTGTGCTGGGAGCTATAGCTAAAATTATTATCACAACATCACTAAGAATATTTTTCAATATCAGTTTATATTACAATATGCAAATTGATGTTCAGTGAATTGATCTGTGTTCAGTTATTAGACAAAATTTCTCATGTGTAAAACATTAACTTAAATAACCTATTTAGTTTTATTTTTTTTAACTCAACATCATGTATTGTAACAGCAGTTTAGAAATATGATCATATTGCCACAATATGATTTCACTAAAAATTGACACATGATAATATTGACTTATCACCCAGCCAGAGTTAATGTTGACAGTTTATTCTGTCAAATTTACATCGGTAAAGCAAAGCAAAGCTGTTTTTGGAACTGAGATGATTACAGAGTACTTCATGAGATCCACACTGTTGACTCTTTAATCCTTTAACGTATTCACATCAGATGTTGGTATATTATGAAACAATTACAGGATTGACTCCTGTGAGTATTATTTATTTATGTATTTATTTAAAATGTGTATATGTCTACCTATCTAATATGGAAGGGATATTCAACTAGCATTGCATGGTGGCCACTTAAACAAAATGACAGGGTGACAGTTAATAAACAAACAAATGACGTTATTTATTTTCTGACAAAATGAATAAACATTAAATGGTTCATATCTCTGGGGTGGCCAGGGTAGCTCAGTTGGTAGAGCGTACGCCTCATATACCGAGGCTGTGAATTCTTTGCAGCGGCTGTAGGTTCGACTCACGCCTGCAGCCCTTTGCTACATGTCATCCCCTCACTCACCCCCCTTTCCTTTTAAAATAAAAAAAAGGCTCATAACTCCTCTTATTTTCACATTAACTGACTTATTACCTTAACTTATTAACTAAATTAACTCGGTGCAAGTATTAACCGTTAAATCAGATATTTTATTGCATTTAATAACTGCACTTCAGTTAAGACTGCATTTTAGTTGTAAATATTTGGTAATATTTGAAAGAGTTTATACAAGATTAAACATAGCTGGAACCTCTTCCATTATGCACTCACTGAAATGCTGGAATGATTCATAAACATAATAAACCACAAACACGAGCTGCTCCCTCCAGGGACAGAATGAAAAGCATATTTAAGCTCTTTCAGTATGAAATCCACACTTATGGGATCACCATTATCCTCATTTCTGTTTAACTTTTGCTCCTATTAAGTTAATAGTTGTCTTCTCCTGCATAGCTCACCGTCTGATCTTCTGTTACTAACAGCCTAATTTATCCCATCATACAGAACTACCGTATTTGTCCCTCCTTCCTCGGGAAAACAGTGTGAATCAATTTATTTTCATTGTGAACTAGAAAATGGTTTGATGGCCACAAGTTGAATATCACTGTATTATGCCTTTAATTTGTGACTTAATCATTTGCTTAATTAAAAAATGTCAGAAAATAATGAAAAAAATCACATGAAAAGTCCAGATTTATCTCATCAAAATGCTTCTTTTGTCCGACCAACCTAAAATATTTTGTATACTGTCACATAAGATATAAAAAAGCAGCAATTCCTCACAGTTGTGAAGCTGGAAAAGGGTAATGTTGGGCATTTTTACTAAAAGGTATAATAAAGTAAATAAAACATATATGTTATATGAAGTAACAAGGATTGCAAAAGGTAAGCACTCAATCAATCATTGTTAACATTAATGATCAATAAATCAACTAATTGTTATGAAGAACAAAATAATTTAGCTTATACCAAATAATACCAAATGCGTTTTTCCCCTCAGTTAAAGGTTTATTTCCACAGCAACATATTCTCTGACAGCACTGCTCAGCCTTTGAAACACATACAGATGTGAAGGCCTACATATTAAACACATATACTTGAATATCAGATAACATGCCGAGCATGATCATAACTATAATCTGTTATAATTCAGATCTTTATTTGATAGTAAATCAATTAAATTTTACTTGATCAATCAAATTCTTATCGAGTGAATAATCAATCTTCGATTAATTGTTATCATTCCCAGAAGTAACCAAAGAATGGCCATAACGTATGCATGTATAATATTCTAAGCAAGCAAGCAACTACATGAAAACACAGCTGAGAAAAGACAGTGAACTGTAGATGTTTATGATTTGAGCTGTGATGATTAATTGATTAGTTGTCAACTATTGAATTAATTGCCAAATATTTTGATAATGGATTAATCAGTTTGAGTAATTTTTTAAGGAAGAGAAGTCAAAATTCTCTCACATCAGCCTCTTAAATGTGAATATTTTCTGGTTTCTTTACTCCTCTCTGACAGTAAACACTGATCAGCATTTTTTACCGTTCTCTGATATTTTATTGACCAAACAACTAATTGATTAATCAAGAAAATAATCGACAGATTGATCGACAGTGAAAATAATTGTTAGTTGCAGCCTTGTTTATAATTAAACACTAGTTTTCTCTTGAAGCTTTGACCAGCAAATAATAATGTGTTTTTGGCATAATGAAATTGTGCTTTAGAAAGCTCCAGCTGTGTAATATCTCCTCAAGAAGAAAATCATTTCCTCACCACAGATTCATTTTCTAATTTGTTGTCTAACAAATCAATGAATTGACTAATAATTCAGTTCTAATCTGTACAAACAATCCTTTATTAATAAAAAGGTCAATTATGACTTTGACATCATTAAAAAATGAATGACGCTGAGCAGTGAATTGATGCATCTGTACTAATCTGATATGACAGCTGTGTAACATTAGATGTCAGCAATGAGCCTTGTCAGCCTTGGTGAATGTGAACATGTCTCTGTCGTCTCTCTGTCTCAGGTACCCACCGAGGCTGGGCTGCTGTTCAAATGCGACTCCTCCATGAACTGGTGTACGCCTCCCGGCGCATGGGCAACCCCGGCCTGTCTGTTCGCCACCTGTCCTTCCTGCTGCAGACCATGCTGGACTTCCTGTCTGATCAAGGTCAGCCCACCAAAAAAAAACAAAAAACTCTCAGACAGAGGCTTGAAAAGTAGCAATATTACACTTTCTTCTTCATTGTAGAATTTAAACCCTGTGAGGTGCTTCCAGCTTCATGCCCAGCCTTCAGAAAAACATCTAGAAACAACCATCCTGTCCTTTGGTGATTGCAGCATTATACCTTGTGCTTAATAGTATGCGGCGCACAACAAAGCCAGCTTTTTCTTGGCTGGAGTGCAACATTGTGCTCTGACCAGAAATCCTGTGCAGCCAGGAGATAGGGTTTTTACTGAAGCAGTGTGAGCCAGACGGTCCACTGGCCACACAATAGAGGCCAGTGTAATCCTTGGTTGGCTACGGAGCATGAGAATGGAGGGAGGGGGGGAGGGAGAAGAAGGAGACAAGGTTTCATACCAAGATGAAGCAAGCTTACAGTATAAAATATTAAACATCAGCAAAGGGACGTCTGCAGCTGCTCATACAACCTTCTTAGAAACAGTCCTGCTGGAATAATATTACTCTCTACATCAAGGGCTAGAAAACGCTACCAAATGATGTAATAATTACTACTTTTCTCAGAGAAATCACTGACCTTGTAAGCTGAGTACTTGAGCACTGTTTTTTTTAAGTGTTCCCACAATAAAATAGCATTTCATATTTACTTAGTGTAACTTTTTGGGCTCAGAGGGCTGCCTGCTGCAACTAGGGTGCCCTCCTTTGATTGCCTCTACTCCCGTCTGCAGTGCGATATTAAAAATGTCAGAAAGGTTATTGTAGGTTACTCTAGCGGAATAAGTCCCCACTGATGTGTCTTGGGGTTTGTGTGTGTATATGTCAAGCATAGAATAGAGCTGGGCAGGAAAGGACTTAAACAGCTCTGCTACAGTTAACGACACACTCTCAGTCCATTCAGTCTGGTTTCAGTGTTGTGAGTGCCCAAGGGTGGTCACTTGTGTGGGTCCACAGTGAAATGAGTGTTTGTCACAAATTGTGTTGTTAAGCTCATGTTTGATGTTATATTAGCGGTGGCAGTGTCTTGGCACCTAACGAATGGATTGTGATTCAGAGTGCTATGATACGATTATAAAACTGTTACTGATGCATCTTGATGCATCAGAACTTTTTATTTAACTGTGTGAGTGCCCGCTACTTTTAAAACAAAGCGCGTTTGTAAGGAGCCATAATTAGTTTAGTCGACACAACTTGCAAATGGCTCTTGTACATTTCCCTTCCCTACAACTTCATAGAAGCCAAAATTCTTTCATATGCTAGCTTTAAACACAGGGTCTTGGTGGGATTTTATTCATCTGCAGTTACTCACATTTGTCATGTTTCAACATCCAGATGGTTCAGCTGTAAGGACTGTAGAGCCTTGACCCACAGAATTGTTACAGGCAATCATAATGTCTGGGTAAACGTCGTGCTCTCAAAGTGAGGTTTATTTTGCTTAATTCTACGGTTTTATCACAAATTTGTCAATAATGAGTAAACTGTGCTGTTTCTGATTTTAATGAATCAAAGACACAGGACGCCTACCTGGCAACATCACTGCAGTCTCTTAAGTGGGATTCCTGTGCACATGTGGGAAGGCTAGAAATCACAAATAACTGTTACCGGATAATGCTGTTTAATTCAGCCACTAAATATAACATTTGAGCAATAATATGCGGGCATCTTCCAGCACATTCTTGAATTGGTAGCGAGGCAAAGGTCTGTGCCTAATGATAGAAATGGATGACACATTATTTGATTCATGCTTGGGAGAAGTGCATATATGGAAAAGTACCCTAACTGGAATATACGAAGTCTTTTCTAAAAATGTGTGGCAAACTATGAAAATACAAGGGAAGTTTCTAAAATTATGAAAGCTAAGATACAGAGAGAACTGAGAGAATTTATTAAAGCCCATAAATTAAGCTGGATTTGGAAATATTTAAGAACTTATAAAACAACACTATAACTCATTCATGAAAAAGTCTTCATTCACGCCTCCAGGAAATAAACTTTTTAGATTAAAAATGCCAAATGCTTTTTTTTTTCTGGGAACAAAGAATCATTGTCACTTCTTTGGCTCGGCTTAATCACTGTCATTCCCATAAGAAAACTTGCTCATTGTTTTGCATTGAGTGAAATCCTTAATGCTGATATTGAGGTAATTAAAAGACTTTTGTATTTTGGAAGTTATAATTCCACACTTATAATGGGGGGGTTCAGATGTGAGTCTGCTGTGGGTAACATGGGGTTGGAATGCTCAAACAGCTCTGTCCCTGATGTTTCTTGCCCTTTTGAAAGTCACCATAGCTAAGCCTTTGTTGAGCTTCACTACAAAATAATCACGTTGCTTATCACTTGTTTCAAAATGATGAGAAACGACAACAAAGCGGTAATGAAGCTACTGGAGCTGATTTGTAACAGTGGACACAGTCTTTGATTTCAAAGCTTTGAAAAGGAATCTTCTTGATTCCACACAGAAAAAAAAAAAAAGTTAATGTGAATTTTTTTAACAGCATAACAGAATCAAATGATACTTCATGGAGCTAGTAACATTTTCCCTGATAATGAATTTATGTCTTTGATGACACTGGTAATACCAAAGGTGGTATTCAAAGCGTATGCATGTAATTGTGTGCTGGAGTTTTTTAATTTGTTGGAGCTGCTATAAAAAAGATTTTAATTGAAAGGGAACTAAAAATAGAAAGAGATGATTAGAAGAGCTGTACTTAGGGTCTCTCTGGTCACATATTAGTGTTGCTTGCTTAAGTCTTGTTCATTTTTGCAAATATTGATTACACTGCCTATTATAATGAGAAAATACATTTTCTTTTTAGGCTAGGTGCCATCTGCCTTTCTTTCCTGTTTTATTGTCATCACATCACCCACAGGAGCCACTTCTCTCACTTTTCTTTTCTTTTTTCAAATGATGCTGGTTGTTCCTTTTCAAGTTACGTCTGGTATCATAGAAACACAGCTCAGATGTATTATGATAGCCTTTATCTTTTAGCAGCGCTACAATCGAAGGTAACGCTTAACTGCTCTTCCTCGAAATGACCAGGTAGGCTTAATTATAGCTGATTCGAGAACTGTCTGTGAGAATAGCAGCAGCAGTGATGGACACATGACAAAGCAGAGAGAGAAGAAAGAAGCAGCAGAGTGAATGACGAGAGGTCATGAGTGATTGCTTGTTTACACTTGTTAAAACTGAGCTACTGGCTGTAGAATGTGTAAGTGAAGCCATAAAGACTCTTGGTTCAGTAAGTAAACAAAACTTAATAGTTAATGGACTGCTGCTGTCCTGCTCCTCATTTAATGTTAACGTGCAGCCTCAATACAACCAGTGTGAACGGTGGAGGTTTCAGTCATGTGTTGATTACATCTTGTGAACATCTTTAAGATCATATAAAGGAAAAAGCAAGTTTTTTTTCTAAATACATTATTATTAGAACATAGTTTATGAAAACACTGAGAAATATGCAGTACTGAATTAATTAGTTTGGGAGACTGTTCACGATTTCTGAGTTCAGGAGTTTTTGGCTGGAGATGAAATATGGCTCCAGTAAGAGCCGGAACAGTGGTCCCCCAACACTATATAAGCCCCATGAACCAACACGTGAACGATTTGCCACCTTTTTTGTGGCTGTCTAATCAAGGTTAATGGCAGATATGGTCAGTTGAAGGCAGTAGAGTCCTCAGTGTGTGCGATATTGATCGAGAAAGCCGATTTCTCCTGCTTGTGGAGCAGTGCCTACAGGATGCACTGCATACGAGCTTCTGACACCCTCGCCCACTGAGCAAGCTAGCTGCTGGGTGCTAATCAAAGTTACACACACCGTTGCCAAGCTAATGGATTCCTGCAATTTGACCATTTCTTTTTCACACATAGCTGTATCATCACCTCCAGGGCATGGTTATCAAGTAAATTAACATACATCAGCAACACAGACACACAGATACTGGCAAGGAGCAGAACAAGCGTCAAAACAACAAAGCTAATGCTAACTGAGCCAGCGCTGTTGTATAATGCACAAACGGCAACAAGTGAAAAACTCCCTGTCGTGGTACACTTGTGTGTGTGAGGGGCTACCTCTTGTGATGTACATGTACTGTTTGGAAGAATCTAAGTGCCACTTCCAGTGCTAGTCCTTTGTACATTGTGACTGTGGCTGACAACCGTCAATAATAAATAATCTTCTATAGCATTAAACTTGCTTGTCTGTAGTTAGTAATTTTGTGCAGGCCTGCGGCATTGTATTTTAACGTCTGTCATAATGGTGGTACATAGAGAGTATAATATTTTGTGAGGTGGTACATGTTGTGAATAGTTTGAGATACTGTCTTACTGTTTTCTTAGCTGTCTTCTTCAGTACAGCTAGTCAGCTAACTTTGTTTCAAGTTTCAGAGGTTGAACACCTTTAAGCTATGGAAATATGATGTGAAGATGAAGACACTTTTAAAACTGGCATGCGGATGTATGTGGGTCACTCAATCAGCAGCGATCTGAGAGTTCTCCCTGCTCCCTTCATTGGTGATGGGAACCAGGGTTTTCTTGGCAGAGTGAGACAAATTGAGCTTGCTATCAGAGTGAACAGTGGTGAGCTGTTGTGATGCAGTGTTTCACTGTGCACATGGTCATATGTCAGTTTCGTAGACCATCGCCCAACCCTACAAAATAAACATTCAAGCAACATAAAACATGGCAAAACTTGCAGCTTTCAAGTTTGGAGTCCGGTCATTGTCAGCCAGTATTGACCCATTCTTGAGCTTGTACTGTTACTGGCACTCATAACCAGGGCTTGTTACTGGTGCATGCAAAATGTAAATCTAGCTACTTTATAAGTGAAGAGAACTTTACTTTACTGGCTATTTATTCAGGGGAGCTTCACTGAGAGCAATGCTCTCTTTTTCAGGAATGGCCTGATCACATTCCCACAGTTCCACTCATTCACCCTTTCAGTTTTGTTTTTGAGGTGCAGCATGCCCCCTGGCTTCCTAGAGGTGGAGACTAAAAAAGCTGAAATAGCCCGTAGTTCTTCTCGACACCAACTATGTCACTGTACACATCAAATACTGGCCCTGGTGCTGGAAGAACAACAGATTTTATCCGGGAGAACTCAGCTTTCGATGTCGATATTGCACACACTGAGGGCTTTATTGCCTCACTTGACTACATTTACCCACATCCACATAAAAGTTTTCATTTTAAGGTCTTTTTTATAACTGCGTATAAGAAATCAAAGCTGCACTTTTAAACTTGAACTTGAAATTTTTAAAAAAATATGTCGTGTAAGATGAAGCAATTACGTCGGTATGTTTTAATTCCCAACACACGTGTTCAGAGTGATTGTCTTCTTGAATATGTAAGGCTTTATACGTGATGTTAAATTAAAGCAAAGATGGCACCCCTGATGCCTTTTAAATTAACGCTGGTGTCTCTCAAGTGTTGCAGGTAGCAGTGCCATTTTCCCCACTGATGAACAACCTCAGCACAATTTACAGTAAAGGCTCCCTGGCCATGAATAATGGCTTCACGTAATGTTAATCAGAGTGTTGCATTTAAAGCAACAAGACTGTCCATATTGTCATTGAGAAGCTCATAGAACATACATACTAGAGTCTGTCATAATTATCTTTACACACTCTGTCCTTATCTTTGATCTCAAGTTTAAATTTGGACCTTCACTTACCTTCCTGTGCTTTATTTGACGTATTCTTACCGTTTTACCCATCTGGCTGCCAGATTAAAAACAGCGTGATTATTGCATTCAGGCTGTCGTGTGTCTCAGTCCATTAGTGCCATTCCTGACTGTAGTGTCTCTGAACTCTGAAGCTCCCAACATTTGTGAAAATATGAATGAATGATTTGGTACAGTATACAGGAAGAGTGGACAGCAGGTGTTTTTCTGCCCAGCCTCATTATCCTCATAGGCCATTGGCAATACTTTCTCCAGCAGGCACAGCAGATGCGTATCATTTACAGTGATTTGATGGTGGGTAAACTATCCCCTAACCACCTCTTAGTGATCATCTGGAGCAAGAAACCAACCAAATATCACTTCTGTTCTCAGAAAAACACAAACAACAAAAAAAAAACTTGATGTTTTCATTGTGCAGTTGCAATGACCAGTGAAATTGTTACATCATTTGGCAAAAATGGCTCACTTCACTTAAATTGACATGGTTGTCTAGGGGCTGCAGAGCTGTAGTAGTAATGCCAAGCGCAGATGATGTCCCTTTTTAAAAAAATAATAAGCCTGGTCCCCATGTTTTCCCTGGGTATTGATAAACATTCATATGTACATACATTCAAAGACGAGAACACCTTGAATAACCACATGTGCAGTTGCAGTTTGTTTTAATTACTTGCATTCAATTAGACTTGTTCACACACTTAATTAATGACTACCTTTCCAAAGTTGTGAGTGGAGCAAAAGTCTGTTGAAGCTGTTTACATGGTTGCATAAAATTTCACATAATTTTCCTGTTTTCACAACTGTTTTCAGAGATTCATAATAATATTTTCTCCTACAACAAATTCACCACTTTAAGATTTAAAAAAATATTACAAAATGAAAAATGATGATTCTAATTCTAATTTATCAATTTATTAATAACTCTATTTTTCCCTAACTAATAGTACAAAATGTCAACAGTTGATTCAAGTCCACCTCCAGTTATAAAACAACAATATGAAATGCTCTGCAAGAAGTAATAAATTGTGTCTGATGTTTTTTTTCTCTCTTGCAAAATAATAGTATTCAAGAATTTATGAATATGGGAATAGTCCACACCCTCTCCAAGTAGCTGCATCTGGATTCTCTTCTGTTTTGCCATCTAATCACGGTAACTAGCTACATCCGGCTTCTCCTGTGGGCTGAGCATCACTGCTAATGATACAGCATGTATAGCACCACCCCCTTGATTAATGGGATTGGTTCCTTAGGTTTATGACATCATTTACCTTGCCTGACTGAATCCATTTTTTTAGACTGCCTTTGCTCACTGCAGTTTCAAAGCGAGAAATGCTCAGACACGGCCTTTACTGCCCATTTTGCTCTTGCTATGTCTTCTAACATGAAAAACAAATCGCGATTAATTGATTAGTGATTAATCGTTAATATCCCTCCTCTCCAACTATCTTGAGATGGCTGTAGGAATGTCTTACTGAAAGGGAGCACCGTCATGTAGCTTGAAAGCAGTTGTTGATGACAGATAACGTTAAAGGGGCACTACAATGGTTTCTGAAGAAAATGATGCCAGTGATGTCATCAGAGGTTATCTCAGCTAGGCTTAAAGATGACATATTTTTAGTTTTAATAGTTATAAACTGGGGGCATGGAGTTTGAAATACATGGGCATATACTGCACAGTCTGAATCTAACAAAATTTGCGCTGGAGCATTACGGCAAATATAGAATCCAGCATTTTGGGAACTAAGACAAGAAAAGAGAAATACCACATTCCTGATGTGGTAATTTCTACACCAAAATTAGTGTGTGTGTGTGTGTTTTTTTTTAAATGTGGCTAAGTCTGCTAAATAATTTTGACTCTTTTCCCATTGCCAGTGGATGAGTTTGCCTTTGTTTTTTTTTCTAATGTGTCACTGAAAGCAGAGACTGAATTCATGTCTGTACAGGAGAGCAGAGAGAGAAGTTTATAAAAGTCTCTGTGTGTTCAGCTCTCGGTACTTCTGTAGCTTCTAAGTGAATCTCTGTGGTTTTAAGTAAGCTCCAGTGTACATGTTCGTACTTTCAGGTATTTGCTTTGTTCCACTGTTTCATAATCACTTTCAGCTGTATAGGAGTTGTGTTAAGTTACTGCTGATGCAAATCCAACGTTTTCATCAACAGTAACCGATGGGAGCTGGAGTTGATAAATACTCTTTTGATCAGGGAATGAATGCTGATCATACTCTTTCCCACTTGAAAACAAATGCAGATGTTAGTGGGTTTTTCCAGTGTAAAAGGGGCTTTAAATGGCATTGTTGCCATAATCACATACACTGCATGTTACATATTGTAGATCTGCAGCATTCATTTCAGTGCAGTAACTGACAGAATCACCAAATGAATGCATGATTTGCATTGCACTAAGAAGGCGATTACTTAATTTTCACCAGAATGCCAACACCTGCCTTTACACTACCTGGTCCCCACCCTTGCAGCACATGCAATGTAGAATTAAGGAGTGGGGCAGGAAAAAGTTGACATATCATAGCAGTGCATGCAACAGAAACAAAAATCGAGATGGGTATGTTTGATATACTGTGCTTACTTTTAAATAGTGAATTTCATACCAGAAAGATTAATATCCCTCTTTCAGTGTCTCAGTTTCCAGTCTACAAGGATTATTTTAGTGTTTATTGTTTTGATGATTTATGTCCCACTTACAGTATTGTTCTTTTGCTGCTGGCTTTTTGCTTGAAATACCAGCCAGAAATCTCTAAATTATTCATGAAACTGTTGACGCGTCTGTTTGTGGTCTGTCAGTAGTTTTCATTTCACAATATAATTTGATAAATCTCCCGTTGAAAATGTTCTCACAGTCTGTGCTGTCATTAAAGATATTTTAATCTGTATGCTCACCTCTTCCCAGTAGTGTCCATAAAATAGTGTCTAAGAATGATAAGTCTTCAAGCACAGCAAATATAGAAATCTCTAAGGGGGTCTTAACTGCACTGTTGAGTTTTTTTTATTTCATCAAATAGTGAAAATCTTAAAGAGAATCCAGAGAATGATGGTGATTTCATTTCAGGACCTGCTCAGAGTCGAAGGCCATAAACTTGTTGAAAACTTCCATTATTGTAACTATTTGGTTACAGCTCCATTATTCAGTCTGACATTTTCTTTCAAGCAGAGAATGGCCTGTTATTATGCCTGATTTATCTGTCTGCTTGAGTGCTCTCTCAAAGAAGATACAGTCCTGAGCACCTACTGTTAGATGCACACAGACCTGGAATCTGGACTTTCTTATGCTGTTTTTTAATAGCAAATATTAATGCTGAGCTGAGCTGTGAGCAAGCCTGATCATTCATGCTACCTCACAATGTGGTAAAGTGGTTTACATTAATAGTGTGTGATCACTCTTGTGTGCATTGTCCTTACCTGTAAGATTTAAAACTGATCATCTGACCAAATAGGGCAGAATATGTCAATATCTTGTGTTATTAGGGTTAGGGTTGAAGAATACTACTGCTAAAGAAGTTCTGCTAATGCTGGGACAAATACATTACATTACATTATCATAGCCTGCCACTGGTTTGCCAGTGAAAATTTTGATGTACATAGACATGTGATGAGCCAGTCAATTTAATGCAAAACACGAAGGGAAGGGAAGGGAAGGGAAGGGAAGGGAAGGGAAGGGAAGGGAGAGTGTCACGGGTTGGCCGCTGTTGGCCCTGCTTCCAAATTCAACTTAATTATGATCCCAGAGGTGACTTGTTTTCAGGCCAAGAGCAACACAGCAATTGACAACACACAGACAAAACAGTTAAAAGACAGTCCAGGACAGCAATAGACAGCATAAAAGACAAAATAAAAGTAAAAAGGACATAGTCATAATTACATCACAATGAACAGTACAGTACAAAGATTAAAAAGATATCATCAAATGCTTACTGCAGTTAACAGTACAAAACAAAAGTTAAAAAGACGGCAATGCTTCAGTTTCCAGGTCCTATAATTTCATAGTAATAGGTGGTAATTATCAAGTAATATATTTGAAATTTCATAGAAATTACCCCCATATTTCATGGTAAGTATATGATCATTTGAAAGTGTCACTTTCATGCAAGTAGGTGGTAATTACCATTTGACATATTTGAACTTTCTGTGAAGATACCTACAAATTTACCCCAAATTTGGTAGATATGGTATTTGGTAAATATGGGATAATTGGCAAGTACTACCACTATGTGCATGAAAATGACACTTGCAAATTATCACATACTTATCATGAAATTCAGGGGTAATTTGCGAGTAGATTTTAAGAAATTTAAGATATGTTGCTTGGTAATTACCACCCACTACATGAAAACAGTACTTGCGAATTATCACATGATTAAGCATGAAATTTGGGGCTAATTTGGAGGTAGTTTGTGGGTAATTTCTAAGTTAATTTAAATGTCAAATATTTTATTTGGTATTTACTGTCTATTTACCGTGAAATTATGAGACCTGAAAACTGAAGCGTTACCCAAAGAGACATAGTCAAACACTTAACACCTGGGATGCCTGGGTAGCTCAGTTGGTAGAGCGTGTGTCCCATGTATGGTGACTGTGAGTCCTCTGCAGTGGCTTGAGTCACGCCTGTGGCCCCTTGCTGCGTGTCATTCCCTGACTCTCCCTTCCCATTTCCTGTCATATCTTCAGCCTATCCTATCCATTAAAGGCATAAAAAGCTTACCTTACCTTAAAAACAGAAAACACTTTAACTCTGGCACTTTTGAATCAGGCTTGGCTGCACAATCATTGACTGTGTTTACATGCACACAAGTATCCTGGTTTTGAGGTTTATCCTGGTTTTGATCCTTTTTAGGAAACAATATTTACATGGAACGTAAGAAACCTGGTTATTCCCATCCCTGTACTATCTCAACCACTCTGTTCTGTACCAAGAAGGAATGTTCAGAAACCTGAATTAAGTGTCTGCATGCCATAGCATCCTGCAACTTGGCCTTAATGACAAGGTGAGATTAACTCTCCAATAAAAAAAAAATTGGTCAACTCATAGTCTTTTCATCAAATACTGTTTGGTAGACTAAAAACAACTAGGTAGTGACTTCATGTCTAAAGGAGTCTACAACCAACTAAGAGCCAACCGATGAACTTGGCAGTGACATGAACACATGGAAATAAGCCGTGACCAAATTGAGCAAAGAAGTGGCCCTCACCCTTACACAGAGCTGTTAAACTGAGATCCCAGCTGAAACAAGAGTGGAAATTGTTCTTTAGAACAGTAAACGCTGAGCTATAATGCCTCATTCTGGGAAAACAGCAGAGAGGAGACGCATCAGGAAAAAAGTAAAGCAGGGAGGGAGGAAAACAGAACATTTTGTGCATCACAGCTTACTTGAAAGGTTTTGGTACATCATCTAAAAATGAATCGATACATTGTTTGCCCTTCACAGATTGTCCCTCACACCAACCCACCTCATATTATATTACTTTTCATGGAGCTTAAGCTTGCAAAACAGTTTCCAAACGAACTCAATTGACACCTGCTGCTTTACAAATTACGTTAGATCTGTCCTGACAAATTGGGAGGCATTAGTTTGGCTAAGTACAAAAGATGCTGTCAGAGTACCTGAGCCCTCTCATTACTGTGACAGTAATTTGTATGGCACGGGCATTATTTCACTGTTTATTCAGAAATGAATGTTCGGTCACGTCAAGCTGTTGAAAGTGCAGCCGTGATAAAGCGGTTGCCAGGAAAGAAAAACTACAAACAAACTCATTAGATGAAGGCAGATTTAAAAGGTGCAAATTTCAAAAGTGTCTCGCTCCAACTCTTCTGTCGTGCAACAAGGTGATGTACGCTCAGTTTTCAGAGAGGAGGAATCAGAGTAAACTTTTACCCATGCTGCCTTTCATCCTGCCTTCAATTGTTATTCTTCCTCTTGACGGTTGACACTTGGAGATGAGATCCTTTCGTTTGGGGAGCCGTATGAAGTGTTAAGAGCTGTACCTTTTCTCCCCTCGTTCCGTTAAGTGTAAAAATCTTTTTCATTGCTTATCTGGACAGTGTGTTCCAGCTGTCAGGCTAACAATGTTCTTTGCTGTGTTTGTTTGGGCAGGGAGCTTGGTGAAAAGCAGGGTAGAAACAAGTCAAATAATAGTTTTTCGTCTAGTTAAACCCCATGGGTTTGATTATCTGAGAGCCCTGACACATCAAGCTGACCTCAAGGAACTAGTCCTGACAAAGGACAGCAAAACAAATGTTTTGCTTTCGGTGAAAATTGCAATTGAACACATCACAAACACAATATCCAATGCTCAACTGACCACCAACGGAAAATGACTGGTCAGTAGTCACAATTTGTAATCCTAAAGGTATGGCAAGAAGATAAACAAAACACAGTGCCATACTGTGTTTCATACTGCTGTGAATCTATTTCAGTCGTGCTCTGGCTTTGTTAGACTCTGAAAATGTGGGACTGTAGGAAGAGATTGCACTATATACATTGCAGAAGAGACAGTCAGATAGTGCTCTGTCACAAACTGCCTCTACCACTAATTCAACATGCTGAATGGGCCAAGCCTAGACATTCAGACAGAAATCAGCCCTACGTTTAAACTATGCAGGGGGCTGCGTTGGTGGGGATGTGATGCTTCAGACACCAGTGAGACATTGAATGAAATCCGGGAAGTCCAGTTGGAATAACCAATCTGTGAACTGGAAGGCTTCTCAGATGATCTACCAGGAATGTGTGCTTTGCCAGATGAACTTGTTTGCTTTGTTGCAGTTAGGCAGTATATCACCACCACGCTGGGGTATTAAGAAATCACGGTATGATTTTCAGTACCGTTAAAAAATACAGACGCTCCTCTTTCTATTAAACTGACAGAGAGATGCGCCACAGGAGTCCAGTCTCTCTACTGGTGGACAAGGCAGTGCAACTGTGCAAAGAAACATGATGTCTGGGGGATAAAGTTATAGGACTACCTAATAAAAAAGAAATAGGGAACCAGTTTGGGAGTATTGTGGGTTTACTCTTGAAGAGAAAAGGCCTGCAAGCACTACAGACTGCTGCTCAGAATAGCAAAGTGTCAGTTTAGCGAGCTTGAGAGAGCAGTTGTCAATCTGGCAGTAAATGTACAGTGTAGGTTTAAGTTTGCCAGTTAATAAAGGCTGCGGCCACATTCCTAACTGTGGGATAGTGTTGCTCTGACGATTAGCTCCACAAAAAAAGTTTTACACAAATACCTTGATGATACGGTATACCCCGGTAAAATATCAGGAAGGTACAAAGGCTTGAAACTATAGATACTGTTGAAGCCAAGTCAGATCCCTCAGCATTAGCACTCCTACTGTGTTAAAGGACTGACTCCATCCAACTGAATGAGAGGGCTGTACTTTTTTATGCTGTCAGTCTGAATACAGCGTAAGGGACAATTAATATTAATGATGCCAGATAGACTGCATAGACTCAAGGCGATGGCCGGACACTAATGCTTAATAACTGTGCAACGGTGCCAGATGGAAAACTTTCGGTTTGATGTGTCAGGACCTTAGGAGGTGTGATTATAAAGCAGGGCTCTATTTTACTTCTGATATGATATAATTTTATTGTCATTATACACTCAAATTCATTGTGCATACTTACATACAAATTAAACATACAGACCACAGTATTAAACTTTCCATACATGTAAAAAACACATCAGGTAGTCGATTCAGAACTCAGCGGCACACTGATTCTGGTTTAGCAACAGGATAGGCTGATGTATAAAAGAATTCTTCAGCATGTTGTGTTTAAATGGAGGGACTCTGAATGGCTCACTGGACGGCAGAAGTGTAGGTTTTATTGATTAGTCATCTCTGTTAATTAATACATACATTTGATCAGGGAAAAAAATCTTAATGCAGCTTTAAAGGTACAGATTAAAGGTAAAGGAGTCAACATCACTGAAGAGATATGATAAAAAAGCTGATAAAATGCTGTTTGTTTTTGTTGCTTTGCTGACATTTCATTACTTTGCTTTCACTTTAGTTATAAAAATGGAAAATGGATACTTCAATTGACTTTTACTTTTACCATGTAGATTTTAATAATCATAGTAGAAGAAATACATATTTAATGTTAGTTTTATTTCCATTCTTTTTTTATTTATTGTATTTTTGGCAAAACACTGGATCACAAATTTAAAAAAAACAAACACAACAAAAACAACAAAAAAACCCATCTTTTTTTCTTTTGAGCAGACAACCACTGTTCAGCGTTCTGTCCTGGAGTGGCCCCTAAACAGAAGGCTGCTGTGAACACTCAGACATGGCAAACAAGAAGAAAAATGGACAAATATGTCATCGATCATGAAAGCTTTGAGCCAGGAGGACAGCTGAGCTATCATCCATTCATCTCTTGCTGTTTTAGTCCTTCTGCACTTCTCTCTCTGGTTCCTTTATTCCTCCATCCATCACAGTCTCACTTTATTCCATCCCGTATTCCCAGTTTCCCTCTCTCCATTCCTTCACTCTATTCCCTACTCCTTTCATTCCTTCCTTCCCTGACTCTGATCTACTGGGAGTGAGTTTCTGGCTCCGAGGCTGTATTAACAAAGTTGTAGTTTATACGCATATTAACATGTTCATTTGGACAGATTTTTTTGAATGTCTTTATTGTTGCTAATGGTAGGGCTTCCCCTGATTAAAATTTTTGCTAGTTAACCAGCAGTTGTAAAATTCAAACCAGTAGTCAACTAATTGTTGCTTGTTTATTATATTCATTTAATTATGTAAATATAATTTTTGGGGGGCTTTGCTTTGACGCGCATACATTGTTAACACTGTTCTACGTTACATACGTGCTATGTTACAAATCCAAACCTGCAATGATTAGCTTTTAAAATAAAAACACACCTGTTATTCTCAATGCTAACTGCAAAAGTGGTAATGATTTTGAATGTGTTGGAACAACCAGCAAAGAGACTGTATTTCAACACAGTATAACCCCACACACGTTTCAGGATTAATTACTTCCAAACAACAAATACTCACAGATCACTCACTCATCAACACGATGGATGATGTATAACGTTACTTACAAATTAACTTGCCATAAACTTGCCCCTTTCCCGCCGTGTCTTCGTTGCCCCTGGAGTCAGAGGTCTAGACAGAGTTACTGTAAATCACCTCAGGACTGTATTCCTCTGTCCGTCTCAGTCGCTGTGCTTGGTCCTGGTCCAGTCGTGTTCAATGGGACTCTGCTGAGCCCAGTACCTTTGACTGCTCCCCCTGGCTGTGGTTCTGATGCTTATTTCCGTGACGTTTACACCCCTCTCCTGTGCTAACAGTGTTAACAAACACTCAAATGCTCCCCCGGTGTTCCAAGCTTCCAGTCCAGGCAGAGTCAGCTGGTAGGACTGCTAGCTACCTAATGGCAGCTACAGTTCATGGCAGCAGGGCATGCTGCTGGCGCAGTAGTGCTGGAAAATGACTTCTTTGTTACAAGAGAAAAGGTTGGTGTTGCAGCAATCCCCTGATACTTTGGTCCTGGCGCCTACGACAAGGCGTAGCTCTCAAATGTAGTTTGAGGTTGTTGTTTTTTGTGTGACTTTCTGATGAAGACTTGACTCTTCTCACCAACAAATGTTTTAGTTGACTATTAGGTGGCAGCTGGAGCTAAAAGACAAGGAAACCGTCATGGGGCTTTTCCACTGTCACTTTTAGCCTTGCTGAGTGAAACTGCACTGCGCTGATGTGCGTTTCCATTACCAGTTTTATCAAGCTGAGCTGTGCTGAGTTACGTGGGAGATGGACCTTCTCTGTAATAGGCCAAATTGGCCCAACCCACCTCTGAGCAGGGCTGCGAGGACATCTCGTCCACCGTAGTGAACTCTTGACGACCCCCAAACAAGCCTGTGTTGCCAGACTCAACCCATGTCTGTGTAAAGAGACCAGAGAGAAAAGGCATTTTTAAAAGTGTCAGTGTTGTCAGCTCTCAGTACGACTAACTGAATCTCTGTGGTTTGAAGTTTAGTTTCTCTTCCTAATAAGGAATTTGCTTTATTTTACCGTTTCATGTTTGCTTTCAGTTGGAGAGGAGTCATGATAAGTTACTGCTGATGAAAACCCAGCATTTCCTGATTTTGTTGCTTCGTAATAAAAGCTTAAAAAACAACAACTGTAAACTTATTGTAAAGAATTTGTGGGCAATTAAAGGTGTTATCACAGTTTTACAGCTGCTTGACTCTGTAAGATTGTCTTCAGTTAAAAGACACTCCTTCAAGCTGGTTGCCCTGCTGCAGTGGAGATACAAATCCCTTCCATGCTGGGCTGGTGCACCGAGTCCAAGCGAGTAAAGCCAGCCCAGCCCACGTGTAGGGAAAAGGGGTATTAGACTCATCCTTTCGGCTGTTAAAATAAGAATCTCATTTCATGTATACTGTATATATCTCAGGCGGGGGACAGAACCTTCGTCTTTTGGATTATGCAAGAAGAATCTAGTCTCTATGGCAGTATTTTTTACAGAACAGCTGTGAACATTTTTATTGAAAGTACAAAGAGGTGGAGAAACACGGCACTTCACATTAATACAAACTGCTTGCAATCATAAGACTTCATAAGGCACTCTTGTGAAGGGTTATAGATCTGTATGAAATCTTTGCCAGTAAATGTCCTTCTCTCTTTGATGGACACTCTCAAAACTTGCAGAGGCAAAGAAAATGGTATGGCTGGCTGAGCAGTAATGTTCCCTCAAAAGGTATTGATGGTACAATAAAACTTACAATTTCACTGGAAGGCCGGAGCTGTTACTGCTGAGAGAGAGACACCTCACAGGTCATTAATGCTGGTTAATTCATATCAGGTGCAAAGATGCAATCTCCACAGTGGAGATAGAACTCAGATTATCTGGGTGTGGGGAACATTAAAGGGAACTGTGTTATGTCATAATTGTTGCTGCCTGATCTGCGGATAATTGTTTCTATAGATTTCTGTATGTACTCTGGGCATGAAGGGCTCAACTGATTTTCCTACTATTATGCTTCTGCATTTGTAGAGAAGAAAGAGGTGACCCAGAGTCTGGAGAACTACACCTCTAAGTGTCCGGGTGGAATGGAGGTCATCACCCTTCCTGATGGCCTGAAGCTCCCTCCAGTGCCCTTTACGAAGCTCCCTATTGTCCGGTAAGACAGGAGTGCGAATGATTGTTACTTTCATGCATTTTGTCACATGTTGGCTTGATTTATAATTTGGAAAAATATCATCCAAATTAGATATCTTGAATGATTTGTTTATTGACACGTAAACAAAGTTTGGCAGTTAGTTATCCATAACTGAAAAATGACTCTGAAAGATAAAAAAAGCTATGAATATATAATTGGTGTTTTTAATCTTGATTGCTTTGCAATCAGGGTTTCCCTTCATGGAATGTTGATTTAAAAACTGCCACTCAAATTGGGTAAATTGGGATTTGTTCTCTTTTAAAATTGTTTAAAATCATACAACTGTTGGAAATATTTCAAATGGAATTTCATATTTTCAACAAATCCCATTAAAAGATCAAAACCAGCAATGTTAAGCCGTCTTTCAGTGCTGTTCCAATTCTGTAGCCTACTCTGTGGCTTTCATATAGTGATCTTACAAAATGGTTCATAATTATATAGCTTTATTTAAGTCAGACTTAATTATCTCCTAAAACAGCAGGGCACTGTAGGTTTTTGAAAAGTTTGTTTAAACAGGAGTAGGTAGTGTATTTGTCACTCAGTGTGACTAAGTGATGTGTTTAATGGATATGTTGATCAGTGCTAGTCCTTTAATATTGGGTACTATTTGCTTAATCAGAGTCCAATCTGATACTTACATTCCTCTAAATGTTGATTGAATATGTATATGACAGATAGAAATAACAGCTACTGTTAGCGCCTACTAAATCTGTTCTGACTCAAAATTGTTAAGAGTAATGTAACACCCTCTGAAAATCTTGACTTTGCTCCAGTGGTTTAACTTTTCACTTTGCTGCATAGAAGTATAGGTGAACTCACATTTTTGCTCCGCTTTATTTTAGTCAGTCCATTAAAATATATGTCTGAATCGGCCCTTTGGATCTGCTCTGGATATCTCTAGTTTTTCATAGTTTTTATACATTTGTGGAGCTCTATGGCACAGAGGAACAAAGCTTCTGCTACTCCAAAATGTTAGAATATAATCAAACTTTTAACTTTTATTGGATTTTCCACAAAGTAGCTTGAGACACAACAGGCAAATAATGACCCGAAAACAGTAAATCTTGTTTTGCTTGAACATATTAAACTGATTAATAATTGTGGCTATAATTGTGTAAAAAAAACACTTTATTCATGAAGAGCTTGTCAGTTTTATCACCAAAAGTTATTTGATTCCCTGAGTTTCAATTCCACCTCTAATGACACTAACTGTTCGGGGTCATTAATGTAGTATCAGTGTTCATGAGCCAGTACTCTGATTGGTTCCTAGTATTATTTTGGGAGATCGTTCTTTGCAGTTGGCAGCTCATAAGCTTTGGAATATTCTCTCAGTAGGCTTCAGATCTTTAGACTCGGTGAACTCTAAAAAGCAGCTAAAAACCTGTCAGACAGGCATTTGGGTAGCATGTGGTATTTTACGTTTTAATCTTGTGCCTTATGCCTGTTCCCTCTGTGTATTTGATCTTTGTTTTATTTATTTGACTATTTGGTTTTATTTCTTTGACTGTGACACACTTTGTGACTGCTGTCTGTGAAAGGTGCTATTTCATATAAATACATTATGCTTGCTATTGCTTCCCTTTGGAGAAACAATGGATTCTGAAAAAGGAGACAAACCAGATTCAGAGTGATAGTTGCTACCGAGTCCATTATTTGACATCACACCGCTGGGTAGCTGTGAGGGGCTTGTTCAACAGGTGCCATTTAATAAAACACATAAAAAGTTCTTTGAGTCCACCTCAAAGCAAGACAGATCTTTCTTAGGGCAAGACCCTGGAGACGACAGCTGTCAGTTATTTTTTGCATTGATTCACAGGTTTTAGAATTGTTCCACAGTGAAAACTGTGTCGGAAATAACTTTTTGTCACTTCTGAATAAAATGTTCTTGTACTTTGAAAAACAGAAGTACAAGTTTACGATGAGCTCACAAAGGCAGGAGGATTGTTCCATCAGATTCCTTTAGAGGTCTCAGAGCTTTTTGAGGGCAAAAATAATTAGGTAAATATAGCTTCTTTTGCACGTAGCGCAGGTAGTAAGCTACTGTGGAAACAGAGGTGCTGGAGAGCTGGGATCAAACCAAGAGAAAGGAGGCATTCTCAATGAAGTACTTAAAAAAACAAAAACAAAAAACTTTGTCTCATGTTCTAACGGTGCCTTCGACCCTTTGGTCCTACAAGTCAGTGCCTCACCATAAAGACTTTCATTACAGTTTATTGTGAATTGTTTGACATATTAATGACAAGTGTGGGTTATGACTTGAAGGTGTCTTTTTGTACTAGATTACATTGACAAGTTATCTGTCAATGAATTAATAGGCCCCTGGACCCTGAAATTGAAGAGTAAACACTTTCTTCAAGTGTCTGTACTTGTATTTTATTGGTTTGCTGACCTTGTAACCATTAATAAAAAGTACTATTATAAATCTCTTGCAGTGAACTGTAATAATCACCAATATTAATCACAAACACTTGGATTATACTGCACAAGCTGTTCTAACTCCAAAGCTGCAACAACTAACTTAATGTGCAAAGTACACAACAGGACCTCAGCAGATCTTCTCTTGTCTCACTCATGTCATTGTTGTGCTTTTTTCTGTGATACCCAAACTAGATCAGTGAAGCTCCTCAATCTGCCTGTCAGTCTGCGTCCTCACAAAGTGAAAGGCCTGCTGGGACAGAATATGTCCACCGCCAGCCCCTTCATCTACTCGCCAATCATCATGCACAACAGAGGAGAGGAGCGCTGTAAAAAGATAGGTAAGCCCCACAGCTTTTCTGTGTTTTGTTCTTATAATGACCGATTGTACATTTTCACACATATACAAGCACACCACCACTTGAGTTTATAGATTAAGGGTAAATAAATAATGATGATGTGTAATGACTGAGGTTTAAATGCTAACTTTCATCTTTAACTTAAGGGTATTTACGTGTAAATCAGGTGAGACATGCAGGTAACCTGTAAGACTTGTAGTCTTAAGTCCATCAGATTTAGTTGACCAAAGATACTTGGAGAGCTTAACTTTTTTCCATCATTATTATTAGTATCATTGTTATGTTTTTTTTTTACTGAAATTTGATCATACTACAAAGGACCAAATCTCAAGTTTTCTTTGGATTTTCGTATTTCCTTAACCCTGTAAAGCCTGACACATGAAATAATTGTCGCAAGATTTTATTTTAAACTGAAGTGTTTATTGAACCTTTTGACAAACCCCCGCCCCTAAAAATTCTTTATCATTTACATGTATAATATTTTCTTTGTATCATATTTCATTCTTCAGGCACTTGTGGAAATTCATTGATCACAATCATTTTTATTTTAGAAACAATAACCAGTATTGCTCTTAGCTTTTGGAAAATTTGACACATTTCCATTGGTTTGGTTCTTTTTTTTAAATTTTTTTTTTATCAGGAACCTTTATATTTCGCATTGTGGCAGCTTGTAAAATGAACTGGTCAAGATAACATGCAAGCCCAGGAATTGTTTTAGTGAAAATCAATTATTAGCGAGTACTCTCTTGCTCATAACTGTTTGCAACATACATTTGATAGACACATTTTCAACATGATTTTACTATAAAATAAGGTACAAAATATTAAGTAATTATATATTGTTTCAATTAAGTTAATATTCATATTGAAATATGAGTAACAATATAACTGTTATTCCTATGGAATAAAAAAATTAGCAAGGATTTCCCTGCAAAAACATGCGACTCACTATGTGAAGGCAGCCATGTTGGATTTTGCACTCACAGGCCGGTTGCTGCTGCAGTGTGCTGATAATCCACCAGAGGGCAGAAGACGTGTCTCAGATTGCATACAAGACATTTTTCAAGAAAGTATTGATCATACTGATGTTGTAGGGGTCTGAGTTCCAGACAGTTCCACATATAAAATATCCAATAGACATAGGAACCAATGTGTTAGTATTAAATCTTGGGCTTTCCAGTGCTGAACTATAATCTTTCTGGCTGTCTTCAAACATGCATGCCAGTTTTTCCCATTGATTTTCTGAAATAGAGGCTTTAGAGACATCACTGAGGAAATGTAGGGTCCATCAGGAAGTGTGTTGTCAATGTGACAGTTGTGAGATATTGCTGGGCGCTTTCATCCACACTGCATACATGCATACATCCTGGAGACTCCCAAACACAAGGCAGGAAGGAGACTAGTGTTCCATGGTGGATAGTATGACATGATTATAGTCAACACTTCATTGTGTAGCTTGAAAGGAGCAGCGCTCGACTGCACAAGGATTTAGTATTACAAAGAGGCAAAAAGCAGGATCCACTTAAGTGACTGCTTGAAGAAGCTTTTGGCAACACTTCACCTTCAACAGAGCTTCTTCTTAGTTTCTTCATCAAGCTCTGAAGAAGGCTCAGTATTTTAGAGCCAGTTCAATGATAATTGTCCAGCTGATGTCATCTGTCTCTAGTGGTATGCTTGCATCGGAAATTATATTTAATTTTGTTCACCTGTTCAAAAATAAAATGTTAATTAATTTTCCACTCAAAGGAAGTAATGTTACATTTACCAGTGAATATGTTATATATATATTATAAATATATTTTTTAGGCATGAAAATGGTATATCATAAAACCCATGCACAATTGGGGATGGGATAATGTCTCCTCTATCAGTTTCTGTTATTTCTTGGTACCTAGAATTATTGACTGACTGTGGTTTCTTTGTCCACAGACAAACAAGTCAGCGGCGTAAAACACTTCTTAATTAGTCCCATTTTGAATGAATGACTCATAAGTGATCTAACTGCCTGATAAATGCAGTTTATTCATCAGTATGGAAGCAGCAACATCAGGCTCAAAGCCAGAACCACTGCTCTTCTGACTGGAAATGTTGTGTATGAAAAACTACAACTTGTTTGTGTTTGTGTAGGCCTACATCTGTAGATAACGATATTGATAATTATCTATCATATAGCTTGTGACTAACAAAATGTTGTGTACTCCAAAGGGTGGAAGCGACTTAGGGGATAAATTAAGTTTGTTTTATGACCAGTCTTGGTCAGCAAGGTATTTTTGCAGTTTACACAACGGCGGTCTGATAGTTGACGTCCTTCTCTTCAGCAACACTTTCCAGCTCTTCCACATCAGCTGGCTCCTTATGACATGAAGGAGAAGCGGCTATACTCTGAGCTCCTTCCAAATATACATGCCCCTTGACCTCTAATAGACTTAAAAAATACAGCTATACTGTTTTATTTGCACACATTTCGCCAGCTGTTGTATCAGGTGTCACTCTCGGTGTTTGTTGTCTCACGTGTAACTCTGTGATGTTTCTCACGTGTTGATGGGGCGATCAAACAACCGCAGATTGGCTGTTTGTGCATCACGAGTAGCACCTTGGGATATGACTGGCTGTTTTATCAAACTACTTTCTCATTGCTATTGATGTCCTGACTATCCTAGATATCGCTATTGTTTGTGTCTGGAGTGAATCTACTTTAGTGTTTTATGCAATGTTGGGCTTTCTGGCACAACTTCACCCACTTCCAAGATGCATGGAGAAGGAAAAAAAGTCTGAAGAGATCAAAACTAAACACTTGCAGTATAAAGAACAACTGCATTGTCTCTGATGTGTTTCTGGAGTTTTGATCTCTTCAGTGTTTTATACGGAGTCAAATTTAGCATGATGCTGTGTTTGAGAAGCAGTAATAAAGTGAGTGTGGCTGTTCATTGGCTGGTGTGTCTATGAGACTGAGACAACGGTGCCAGTGCTGAGTCAGAGGGCGTCATGCAGGATCTCTTTCATCTCTTCACACTTCACACACTCTTTTAGGTCCATCCTTGGCCCTGTGGAGCACAAGTTTACATCTTTTCTGTCAGAGTTCTTTTTATTTTTTTTTTATCAAAGTATGCCCAGCTCGACTCATAGAACAGTTAATGTCGCACAACTACCTGAGAACTGATATCAATAGTTGGCAACCAAACAACGCAGATTGGCTGTTTGTGCATCAGTAGTTGCACCTGGGAATGTGATTGGCGGTTTCTGAGCCAGGCCAGCAGCATATGTGGAGTTTGTTATATGATTGGATGTTTGCAAGCCACTGGTAGCTCGCTCTATTATCAAGGGATATGACAGGCCGTTTAAAAGCCAGGGCAAAGTCGTTTCATGCTTTCATGGTGGGCTGCGTTTAATGCATTTAAGTCCACCTTTCTTGCTATTGATGATGTGTCTATCACAGATAGATCTCACTATTATTTTATTTCCCAGGCCTACATTTGTGTCTGGAGTGAATCCACTTCAGTGTTTTATACAAAGTCGGGTTTTTCGACACAACTTCACCCGCATCCAAGATGCATGGAGAAGGAGAAGGAGTTTGGATTTCTCCAGTGTTTCATACAGAGTCATCAAACAAAGTCAAATTTAGCATGAGGGTGTATTTGAGCAGCAGTAATAACATGAGTGTGGTTGTTCATTAGGTTGTGAGTTTTTGACATTACGTGGGTTTTCAGGGTGTAGACAAGAACAACATGTCGCCAGTGCTGGGTCAGGGGCATCATGCAGGGTACCCTTCATCTTGTCACACTTTGAAGCTCTTTGAGATCCATCCTTGGTCCTGTGGAGAAGTTAGAAGCATGCCCAGCCTGACTCATAGAGCAGTTAATGTAGCACAACTACCTGACAACTGATCTTACTAGTCAGTTTTCAGACAAAAAAATCACAAATGGTTGTAATGTAATAACGTGCAGCTTTTACTGCAGGTTTTTTTTTTGTTGTAATTTACAGACTACAAATGGAAGTCTTGTTCCTGACCTACAGATTCTACTGTACATTCATATGTGGCTCTCTGTTTATAGAGATTAATTCCTAATGTACTCTGTTTCCTTGTTAAAACTCAAAAACATCCTCCATCGTTATCTGTTGTCGTCCTGTCTACTACATGTATTTCATCAGTATAATAACAAAATTATGTCATACTCCCCGCTCTGAGTTTCTCCTCTCTAACAGAAATACCGTTTTCATTCACAATTATTTTCAGTCATTTCCATTTTGCCGGTGTTTGATTGCTGTGGAGCTACTGAAGCTCAGCACTTCCTGTCCAGCCGACCCTTTCCCTGGTCGGCTTTTATTTCAGAAAGCAAAGTGAAAATCTGCATATAAAGCTTGGATATTTCTACGTCTGTTCTGTTTAATTGCCTTACATAGATCAATCAAAATGTATAAAATCATTCATATTCAAGATGGAAACGGTGAGTAAACCACAAGTGATTTTTAATAAACGGCCAGCATCCGTACCCCCGGAGCTGCTCTGTTCTTTGATCAGGATTTAGATGTTGAAAGTCAGATATTCCTCCGGTGCAGTGTGGTGTTGTGAGGCTTTGGAGATTAATTCAAACATGCCTTTCCCTCTTAGTCCGTCTACCTCCAGGGGGCTAGCTGCCAGCTAATGAAGTTAAGAATCTCTCTTAACTCCTTCAAGGCATCTCCCAGCACGCAGGAACTGTAGAAATCAAGTCTTTGAAAGATGGGTTAACTGTGAACATGCATTCATCACACAATGGCCACATGTGGGCATGTCCTCCCATACAGAACTCTGTAATCTTCTGTAAATGCATAAATAATACAAACAGGGTTGCAACACCTTATTAGCTATGTTAAAAGTCTTACACAGCTTGGAATTTCCAACCTGAAAATTACATTTTTGGTCTTTGAACCCTTGTTGTCAGTGAAATGCACACGAAAGGCACATTGTTGAGGACTTCATTATGCTCAGATATGTGCCACAGCTGTAAACTTTTACAGCTTTAGAGTAAACCATCACTTCCCACTCATTCATTTTACTGACAGGGAACCAAAATCGTTAGTATTCTGTGCTAGGCTCTGACAGTTGAGGTGTATGGACACTGAGAATATATGTGTGTGTGTGTTTTCTTGCTCTTTAAGTCACACGCTATGAATCAGGTTGATGCTCAGCCATAAAAGAAGGGGTCCTCTAATGGGAGATTGTTTTCCCCGTAATTGCTCTGAGACTTTTAAGAACCATATACTCTACGGCTATCCATTCACTTTGATGTAGGTGATAGGCTATCTATTACATCGGTATATGGGCATACAACGGAGGTGAATTTTACTTCTACAGTCGTCCTCATAGGGGAATCAGGGACACAGTGTGGTCTATAAATGTTTGGACAGTGACACATTTGCTATTGTTTTGGCTCTGTTCCCCGCCACATTGGATTTGGAATAAAACAATAACTATGAGGTTAAAGTGCTGACTTACAGTTTCTGAGGATGCTTGAGGGTGTTCACATCCATAGTAAGAAACCAGGGCTTGCTGCTCTTTTTAGAACAATATAGCAGGTCAGTGATCTTAAACATAAAGTTTAGGGCCAAACAATGATATGATTCTTACTAGTCAGTTCGCTTGATCTCAGTCCAACAGAACGTGTTACAATGGCTCAAATCCAGACTGAAGCCAGAAAGATACATCAATAGGGTAGCAGCAGTAAGTTAATTTCCACTCGTGATCTCTTCTAACCTAGTCCAATCATGCATTTCAGAAACATCATTAAAACTAATTGTTGCTTATTGCTACCTTTCAAGTTTTAACTGTGTTATTTCTCAGCCTAGTTCTCCTTCAGGAACACATGGTGGGTCAGCATCATGGATAAAGCTGCAGTAGGAAATCAATGAAGATTGTTGATCTTGAAGACGGCCCGAGGGCTGAAACATCATCAAAATAAAAGAGAAATACACATGGAGTCTGAGTGAACAACACCTTTTTCCTACTTGCACGTTGCTTTCAGTGATCAGCACCTCACTGCATCCTCTGGTGTGTGCTGCTTTTCTATATTAAATCTATAGCAGAATAGCACAATTATTTCATTAAAATTTTGGTTGAAATAACTCATTTTGACCCTTGCATATTGCTAACAATTCTTAGGTTAATTGAAGGTTTTCTTTACAAAAATGTGTGTCTGTGAGAGCCCGCCCCTTTTATTTAGACTTAGCATAGTGATACGAGGCTGCAGAAAGACACGCTGAAAGCTTTGAATTGTATATGTTCAAATTGCCTACAGCAGCTTTAAGAGAGATGGTTATGGAGTCGACAGACAGCCTAGGTGCCAATTTGTGTCAGTGGCCAACGTAAAATCCCCTGTGGTTGATTAATTTGAAATATGAGTATGCTATAGTCAACCTCCCGAATGTTGGGTCTGAGAAATGATTGTTACTGTGGTAACTTCCCAGTGTTCTTAAATTAGTATTATAAATAGTAGGGCTGCCCCAGACTTAAGATTTTCCTTTTAGACTAGTAATCATTAGTTCAAGCCATTAACTGACAAGTCATCACACATTTATGATATTAATTTAATTATTTAAATTTATACTTTTTGGGCATGCAGTGAGTTGCTTGTTAAATGCTAACAGCAAAAGTGGTAATTATTTGAACACAATATAACCACGAAATCAAGCAAATAGATAACTTTCAGCTTCGCAAAATACTAGCAGACTTATCAACACAATGGATGATGTATACTTACAAACTGACCTCCTGTTCCCTCTTTAACCTGCCATGTCTTCATCATGCCCAGAGTCCTACTGTAAATCACCTCGGTACTAGAGTTGGGCGATATGTTAAAATTTTCCAAACAATCATCATCAGCCCATCCATTGGCGATTGGCGATATCTTTGTCCCCCCCTCCCACCTCCTCCCGTCCTCTCGGGTCTCAGCTGGGAGATGTGCGCAAGTGGCGAATATTCAGGATGTTACGCATGCTGTGTATGTTCACTACGTCCAAAAGACAAAATAAACTCACAAACTGTCTAGAAATTACATGTTCTCAAACCTATTTTCCATTTTAAACAGAGAAATACAACCGTACACCTTCTGAATTCAAGTTTCTCTCTTTTACCGAACTAAGACGAGCTTAATTGGCTCATTAACTCATCAGAAAACACACTTAATTCAAATTCAACAGAAAAACATGTCTGTCCACTCTTCCAACAATCACCAACTCTGGTTTGGTCAAAATAAATCCTTAATTCACCGTGTGAAAACTGTGTAAAGAGTCTGACTCTGCAGGCTGTTAACCTCTCACTCATCACCCTGCACCGCTGGATGAGAGCACGGTGCAGAGCAGAGGCTGTGACTCTGCAGAATATTACATTAGCAGAATAAAATGGCAAATATTGCCCTAAAAATCATTCAAAAAAAGCAGTCGGCGATGGATTCAGCCCATCGTTGATAGACAATATATTTGTCCAATTGCCCAACCCTACTCAATGCTATATTCCGTAATAAATAGTATTATAATCAAATGTGTAAAATGTTTGCATCTGATGTGCTTTAAAACTCATTAACTACTTCAACTAGTTGAACTACTGTTGAACTGGAAATCTTTGATTGTGTTTCATCATTTCATTGCTGCCTGAAGCAGCTCACCCACACCAATGGAGTGCCTGAAGTTAGACAGTGCAGTGCTACTTTCGCTCTGAGCGCTGGCTTTGACTATTGCAATTTTCTTTTTCTCCCGCTTGGATGCATCCTGCAATGGCCACACTCACTTATTTTTGACAAAATAAAGCTACTTTTGTATGGATTTCAGCAGCATCTGGTGGTCTCCATCGATAGATGGAATTTGCTCAGTTATCAATATGATATTGTAACAAAATAATGATATCACAACAACCAAAAGTCAAGAATAAACTTTCACAATCAATCTCTCACTACTCACTAACATCTTAGTAACTCATGCCTGTCGGGTAACAGGTAAGTTATGTTTGGGTTTATGTGTATTTTCTTCCATTTACAGTATTAACTAAATGTCCTCCAGAAATGAGTCTCCATCTGAGGCGCTAATGACTCGTAATTTCAGGCGAGCTAAAAAGCTTTGCTTTAGTTATGTTTGAATGCATTCCCTCCTGCTCTGGGGTCGCATCATTACACTTGGATGATTCTTGCTCCAATGCCCAGGCGTAGTGTGCATGTATTATTCAGTATGAAAGATTAATGTTGCTGATAGTTTTACAGAATATTTCTCTGCAGTAGCACCCGTAAACTTCTTCAGTTCTGTCTCAGGTCAATAAAAGATGATTTTCGCAGCACGAGAGACAGTTTGACAAAATAATTTGCCCTTTAAGGAACCAAACATGGGCAATGTGTAACTAACCATGAAGCCATGCATCGGCTCAAAACATTCATTATTGCTTTGTACGATGAGTTTTCAAAGAGATGAAGCCTTTGGAGATCTGTGCAGAATCTCAATGGCCACTTGAGGAGTTAGGGCTGAGGCAACACAAATAAGATGGCAGCAATCCACTTTGTTTTTCTATTTTCTATTTTCTGAGGTGTATTTCACACTTAATTGGCCGGCTATGAGAGCATGCCTGTGAGCCAGACCTGAGGTTGTGTGGGGCTTTCCAGACATTCATATCATAGATATCTTTCTTTTGACTGACTTAATTTCCCAAGGTGCATGCCTGGAGTTTGCCGTCTATAAATCCCTTTTCCTTCCAGGGTCTGAGCTAGCCTTTTCAGGCCCACTTTTGCAAGTCTATTTAGAGCAATGGACTCTCCAAATGGACAGGAATATGTTATATTTCAAATGGAGATGGGTATGGCTACGGTGGGACTAAAGCTTCTCAATCTAACAAACCCTTTCAACGTCTCATTCAGGAATGATGGATACTGCAGTGCAGAGCTGTGATCTCTTCCTATCTTATTTCTAAAAGTAAAACTAAGCTGTTTCGAAAATCAAAGTTATTCTCACAGGAAATCAGTTTCTGCAGCTTTTCTCTGAATATTTCAGAGATATTCGGACCTTAGAGTTGGAGTACAGCACCCGTGATGCAATTTTAACCTGCCTTTTACAGTTCACATTTCTCTGGAGTCCATTTAATTAGGGCCTAACATAATTTGATCCCATTATCCCTGCTGTTAGCTTGTCACAACAGCTCAATAAATTTAATTCTGTGAACTAACAATGGCCCATTGAAAAGGTCCCATCACGCCTCCGACTGCTCCAGCATCAGTTCAAATTGATGTTTTTTTCCAATATATTAAACATTTATAGACTAGATGGCCGAGAGTATGTGTACACCAGCATATTACACCCATATGTGATGACATAACACCTTATTCCAAAACCATGGTTCTTAATATCCTACTATAATGGCCTCCACTCTTCTGAGAAGGCTTCCCACAAGATTTTGGAGCCTGGCAGCAGAGATGTGCTCTCCTTTTGCACTAAGATCATTAGCCCTTTCATTTAGTTAAAGTAACAGATTCATGAGCCTCATTCAGTTGAACATGTGGATTGTATTTCATCATCTGAATGTTTGGTCTTTTAGTGAGGACGGGCACTGATGTTGGGTGGTAAGGCCTGAAGTCTGTTTAATCTGCACAAAAACGTGTGTGTGGTTATACGTGGAGTTATATGCCAAGCTGGATGCCCCCTTGGCTTAGACACCAGCCATGAACCTCAACGCCCCTTGTTTGAATCTGTTATGAAATATCCAGAAATATTCTACAAATCAAAAATAGTCCAGCACATAACCCTCCACAGTTGATTTTTCAGAGATAAAACCTGTTTATTACTCAGCCCTGGAGGTTCTGGTAGACATTCTTTTAACCTTTAGACAAAATCAGGCAGCTGTGTACCCTGTTTCCAGTTTATGTTTCTCGTTTGACATTTGGGAAATACACTTAATTGTTTTCTTGCTGAGAGCTGGACCAGACGATCGGAGCTCTTGCTGCCTACTGATCATCTGGGGATTTCTAAATACAAAATAGTCGTTAAAATGGCGGGGAGAACGACTTAACAGCTTATAGTTTGCTTGTCTATCACTGCCTCAATCTGTTGGTTAATATGTGTTATTGTGTGACTTCCGTGTTTTAAGAAAGTCACACAAACAACTAACATATCGAGGCAGCGGTAAACCAGCAACTCCTGTGTTCTGCGAGGTAAAGTTATTGATGTCACCCATGGAGTCTGGTTGGTTTGGAGAGAGCAGTATTTAGCTTATGTAAATGCAATTTTCTGTTGGAAAAGACTGACAACAATGTAAAGCAATGAAAATATTCTAAATATAGTGTACACTTAAACAGATTGTTTTTTTCTTTTTTTTAGGTGGACCTTTTTATAGGTGGTTAAATACCTTTTTCTGCTGACCCTCACCACAGCAGTTCATTGCTTAGCTTCTGTGCTGGTTTCCCCTTTCTAGAGTAGGTAATAGACTGACTATGGATAAATACCTCATGCAACCCCACATCAAATAATGCCAACTATCATTTTAATGCTAAGCTAAGATAACCCGCTGCTGGCTGTATCTTCATATTGAACGGGCAGATATCAGAGCGATGATGATCTTCACATCTGACTTCCAGCAAGAAGGCAAATGTGCATATTTCCCAGCAACGTCAAGTAAATTCTTTGGAGAAACCGGATGCAGTTTAATTGAAGCGTAACACAAACTGGATGAGCTTAAAGGCATTCTGTGATTATTCAGTTTGGTTCTGAATTAATGAAAAATGAATCAGGAAAATATTAGATATTTTATTAGACTTTGTTTTTATTTACATCATCTATCACTGACTTCTGCTGTTGATCTTTAATAGCAGTGTAGCCTAATGGTGTATTTCCCTCAGGTCATTAATTACAAATGAGTTTTAATACCACTGATGTCTTATTCTAATGTATTCATGTCTCTCTTTTTCTTTTCCCAGACTTCCAGTGGGTTCAAGGAGATGTTTGTGAAGTGCAGCTCATGGTCTACAACCCCATGCCTTACGAACTGCGTGTAGAGAACATGGTCAGTGAAATTTATTACGCTCAAACCTCAAATGTACTGTAGTTACGTGCATTGAAAGCGAATCAGGGGTTTAAATATTTGATGACTCTGAATTTTTGAATATCTAACCACAGCTTTGTGAAAATAAGAGGATGCTGACGTGCTTTTCTCACAGTTGTAGTACAAACAGTCCCTCTGCAGCCACCTATCAATTGCAACGGGGCAAATGAAAATGCTTTGTAATCATCCTTGATGGCCTAATTAAGGTCCCTTAAAAGCTTTTTTGACAGTTTAATACTGTAATGATCGCATGGGATGGTGAGAACAGACTCTTCTCACTCCTGACAGTAAGAAAACATCACTGGGGAGAGGCACATCCCCTGTCGTGCCATTACTTTTATGGTTTCACACCATCCTGTCAGAACAGATAGGTTCTATATCGAGGTAAGCTTAAGGCCATTTGCACTCTTTTTCTGTGCAAAATAAAGTTTGAAAGGAGCCATCAGACATCAGGGAGTCCAGTTTAATTGTATTGTTTAATAGCTGCTTGGTGACTGCAGCTTTTTAAGTTCAGAAGATTTCTCTATTAAAGGACCTCCAACAGTCTATAGACCTACACTTCTGGAACACCCATTTCTAATTTATGTACCTTGTCACTCCATTCTTACTCCTTTTCAAACACATGCACACCAGTTGAGTCACTCTATCAGGTGCAAGGGTGCAAAAGATTACCAAATAAATTGCTGTTCTTCCTGCTCACTGCTGTGTCTGTTTATGAATGCAGTGATGTGGGACGGCCTTGAAATGCAAAGCAATCATCAGGCTCAATAAAAGGCCAGCAGGTAGAGGCCTACTCTCAGCTGCTAGATAGCTGCGGCACACACAGCATCGCACGCAATGTACCACCTGTCAAAAGTGATGTTGCCTTTAATTATTTGGGAACTCGAGAACAAATTGCCATGAAAGTTCCGTGGCAGAGTGTGAACAGAGACAGTGGCCTCTTAATTGCGGCGGCTGTCTCGGAGCTGATGCCAAATAGACTTGGACAGGTCTCGCTGGTTGATTTAGCCGCCCTACGTCGTCTGGTAACAGCGCACGCTGTTACAGACACAGGAAATGCAGGAGACCTCCAGTTTGGAACATCTGGAACATGTTTAAACTGGAGGAGTAATCGCCAGACAGTTGTCGCCGAGTGTGTGCTTGTGTGTTTCAAAGCTCTAGTGAGGCAAATCTCACTCGATCTCAAGGTGTGGCTGCAATAGAGAAAAGTTTTACATCCCTCTCGATTTACAGGAGTTGACTTTCACTATTAAAAATAATTATTCAGAATATTTTCCAGAAAAGTAGTTGATACTCAGTAAATCATTTAAAGCTGTGCTAGGCAGTGAAATTTTGATGTCAATGAGCAAAAATTTCCATAATAATCTTTCAGCAGAATGTATTTCAAGTGGTCTAAGAGGAAACTAGACCTATGAGCTTCCTTTTGGCTCTGTTTTCAGGTTGTAGAAAATTTAGCCCACAAAGGGAGACTTTGGCCAATTACTAGTCATTTCAGAGTAAGGGCTTTTTTTATCGGCTGTTCTAAAAATGCAAATGTAGATTTGCATTTTAGATTTAATTGTGGCAAATCATGCAACTTATGAATTTTTAATAACTCCATTGCCTCCAACTGTATATAGTACAAAAGTAAACAGTTGACTGTATGAAGATGGATGACGTGTCCCCACTTCTTACCACTGTAATAATGTGAAGCCAAAATATCTCAGATACGAGCACTGCTGTATTGTTCTGGTGATGTCACTGGGGGCCAGTTTGGGCAGGAGGGATCAGGTTTGGAAGTGTGGGATTGAGGTCCTGCTCATACACCAGGCCGACTCAACGTACGTAGCTCAGTCGTCAACTATCTTTCCGACCTGCGATTGGCCAGAGTCTCTTGTTAGAGGCTACCATTTCTAAGCGTGAAAATGGAGCTAAGAGGAGGAGCAGAAGTCCAGTTTTCTCTCAGACCACATGAATTACATTATGCTTAAAGGGACAAATCATCCTAAAATTAAAAAAAATACATATTTAGTCTCTTTCCTGTAGTGCTATTTGTCCATGTAGTTTGTTTTGGTTTGAGTATCAGAGTTTTCCAGAGAGATAATCCACAGACCTTGTTGTGAGCAATTTCACGTGGGAACTGTTTTCTTCCTGGTCAGAAAGAAAGAAGTTTCGGTAGATTTTAAAGTTGGAGAGATTCTACTGCTGAAAGAAAGTAGTTCCACAGTCTGAGATGATATAAAGTCTCAATCATGATATCGATACAATACAGATCTATTGCCCAGTCCTATCCACTATTTGTTCACCCACCCCTTCATCATTTCTTAACCCTCACTCCTGCTCAGCAGAGCAGTGCACAATATTCAGAGTATTCCAACAGTATTGATTTTAACATAATTGCAGGTCGAACAGTACAAAAGAAATGACCATAAACAAATAAATAAGTAAAAGGTCTTAGTTCTTGTCAGGGGAGAGGCCTCTGAAAAAGGAGATCATAAGTTTGTGGGCAGGAATAAAGCTTTACTTTTTTCTAACATTTAAAGTTGTTGTTCAAAAAGTTAATCAAAAACTTTCATTCATTATGAAAATGCTGGTTAGTTGCAGCCAAGTGCCCAAGAATATTGCTGGGCTGTACATAATTGAATTACTGTAATGTTCTTGAGTCCAAAAAGACTCCCCCATACAAGCATTACAAAAGAAATAAAAGACATCGAAGATTTTTTTCTGATTGTTACAGAAATCCCTAAATGAGTCTTTGCATTACCAGAAATGTGCTGTAAAAATTAAAGTTTTGTAGAGCTGTATTTGTAAATTATGTTTATGGCATCCACGTGTGAGAGGAATCAGCAGGAGGTCATCCGGCTTGGCAAGAGAAACACTCTAATGAAAATGCCAGTGAAGCCTGAATAACCTTCTAGCCGTGTGCACTTGATGAGCGATTTGAAGTGTCACCCGAAGTTCAGGGAAACAGTCAAACAGGTCAAATAGTGATGAGGATGTCATTAGCTCCTCCCCACCTACAGGTGAATTGATCAGGTCACAGATGGAGGCTGAAGCCCTTCACAGCTCGATGGCAGCTGGGAACATCAGGTGGTGTTGTAGAGTCACGCAGGTAGAGACAGACTGGGTGACGTAAGCTGCCGAGAGCTCCTCTGTACCCAAGACAAAGTGACTGCCGCTAGACCCGAACAACCATCTATCCACTGTACAGTACACAGACCAACTCTCTGAAACACACTGAGAAACAAACACACACAAGGTCACTTTTCCATCTTCCGTCACCAAGGTGACCCTGTAGTTTGGCAAGACGGGCTCTCCTTCTCAGTCACCACACGACTTCAGCACTAATACCCAGCTTTGCTTTGTGCGTTATTGATTTTCTATTAAAGCGGTGCTTTTTACCACAACCCCAACCCCGCCCTTTCATTTTCAGAGGGGGTCACCGTCAGATCTTTCGGTCAGTCTTCCCACAAACAAGTTTGGGATATTTATCTACTT
>JAJHUR010119670.1:0-16678 GCA_027495735.1 Lutjanus campechanus
ACCAAGATCAAGGTCCCTGCAACCCCATTCTTGTGAACAATGATATCTCAGGAAGGCTTTGAGGGAATTTCCTCAAACTTATGGCACAAATTTCCACTTGGACTACAGGATGATTAGATTTTGGGGGTTGAAATTAGAGGTCATGGTGAGCTCACGAAACATGTTTTTGGCCATAATTCAGGCAATTAACACTAATTATGACAAAATCTGATAAGTGATGACCTTTTATATTCAAAAGTTTAAATGTCACATTCACTCAGTATAGTCATAACTTCCATTTCACCAAAAAAAAAAAACTTTAATTAAATTCTTTCAAAGCCTTTACTGCATATAGACCCTTTTTTTGGGTCAACATCAAGATTATACGGTGTTAGCTGGATACCAAGCTACCAAGAACCAAGCTAAAATCATCTTTGTCTTTTGTTGGCTCAGAATTGAAGTTTTATCGCATACCCGCTGCTACCGCCAGAAGATTAAACTGTGATTAAACTGGATAAGAAAGCTGGTAGACGTATCCGACCCGCAACAAAATGAACTGAGATGAAAATGTCGAGAAAGGAAGTATTTTCGCACATTTTTTTCCAGAAAAATACAAACGATCACCTTCTGAATTCAAGTTTCTCTCTTTTACTAAGCTAAGTTGAGCTTTAATTGCCTCATTAACACAGTTAATTTAAACTCGACAGACAGAAACACAAAAACAGTCACAAAAACATGCTGTTTTACTCTCACTCGTCCTTCTGGCTCACTGCACTGTAAGCTGGCCAACAGCATCATCCTAAACCGGAGCGGCACTTGTCACTCTGCAGACTATTAAATTAGCTAAATTAAATGTAAATAAATATTTTTTTTCCTGCCTCCACCTAAGTGCCACACACATAAAAACATCATTGTGTTTACCAACAGAAATGGGGTCTATATTACACGAGTCTGGACAGACAGAGATGTGTTGGTGGAGGCATACAGCCCTGCCCTTATGTATTTTAAAATGAGTTGATGTCTGGCCGTCTCTCACAAACAAAAGGTGTCCTGGTAAAGTTTGTGTCTCATTTTAAGTTGGAGTCGTGTGGTTGTACACAGTGCAATTAGAGTTTGTTTCTTTTGTTTCTGGGCCTCAACTAAGGGCGCTTTGATTGGGCCAAACTTGTGATGGTCTGGTTGGATGTCGGTCTCCCTAAATGCTGCACCCAAGGTGCTTTGTTTTGTTTCGATATCCCCCCTGGGTGCTTGTTAGGTGAGGTCAACAGACTGGTCAGAGGCTGTGGGTGGTGCTGAATAAAGCCGAGAGGCGCTTTGTAGCTCAGATGAGACGATACCAAAGGCTTTCCCATGTGGAAAGATGTTTGTGAGTTTTCTTTGTGCTGAAAGAGAAGAAAGAGGGGATTTAGTTTGAGACGGCCTCGCCTCTCGTGGAGCATCGTCACGCACACATGCACACACAAAAACACACACGCACACACACTCAGAGCGCAGCTTTACTGCCTTGAGTTCTTATAAAACAAAGGCCTTTAAGCACTTTGGAGAGCCGGTGCATCGTTTGTCATTCCACCTATGAAAGAGTTTAGCTGACGTGGCAAAAATTTTTAAAGCCACCGACCACCAAGTGTGAGATTGTGTGTGCTGAAGTGTGTCTGCCTTTGTGTGTGTAAACGCTTGTATATCTGCACTTAACTGTTGTTGTGCACTTTTGCTGTAGTCAGGTCCAGCACTGAATATTGAATCCCAGAGTCCCATCTGCTGCCTACTGACAGTTATTTTTATGTAACAGGGTGTGGATTGTGAGTGATTCCACCCGTCATGTACTGTATCTGCTAGTGTAGGTTTAGTGGCTCCTCACTTAGCAGGTAAATGCTGCTGGCGGCTAAATCGGCCAGTTCATGAGAGAAATGCCTGAGGTAACGGTGAGCATGTCCTCAGCTTGAACATGTGACTCACTGAAATGTTACTACAAAGCCTAACAAATGAATATAATACACTTCACAATGCTAAACTGGTTATATAATATGAAACGCTGCACTTGGCAGCCGGGCTAGCTAGCTGGTGTGCTAATTACTTTTTTTAGCATGCTTTATTTGAGCCAACCGTGGTGAGCCAACTGTATGACTGTTCCTGTCCAGACAATAGATGACAGCACAGAAATAGACACAGGCCTCTCCTCTCACTCATCATTCCTCCACACAACACAACACAACACAACACAGCACAGAGTACAAGGGTTGCTCATTAACTGGCTGGTTTCTGTGGTGTCTGGCTGAGCTCAGTTACAGTAACTCACATCTACAACGCCACCATCTAAAAATACGTGTTTGGTTTTTTTGAGGGATCGTTTGGATTAGTTGATGTGGAACGTATCGGTCAGTCAGTGTATTCGCCACACCCCCAGTTTGGAAAAAGCAGAGACGGTCACCAGCACAGAAGCAAAACAATGAACTACTTTGGACGGGGTCAGCAGTGAAAGGTTAGCCACTTGTCGTCAGACGGCCTTTTTCTGACGGGAAACTACTGTTATGTGAGCCAAATATTGCTCTCTCCAAACCAACCAAACTCCATAGGAGAAATCAGTCATTTTACCTCGCAGAACAGGGGAGTTGCTGCCTCGATCCGTAAGTTTATTTGTGTTATTCTGTGACTTTGGTGTTTTTAAAACGATGGTTCAGATTAACCAATATCACACAGTAACACAAACAAACTAACAGATCGAGGCAGCAGCAGGGCAGTAATTTCTGTGTTCTGGCAATTAAAATGACTGATTTCACCTATGGAGTCTGGTTGGTTGAACTGATAAAGGTTTTTTTTTTTTTAAGATGTTCCTTTTTAAGTGGCTAAAATAAATCTTGCTCCTCACCCTGTCCGTTACAGTTCATCGCTTAGCTTCCGTGCTGGTACTCCTCTCCGCTTCTCATAACCGGGGCGCATGCCGACTAACATCTGTGGTGGCAACGCACCGACTGTCAATAAGCATCTCATCCAGCTCCACAACGAATACGGCCTGTTTGGTTCTAAATTATATTCACCCGGTTTTTATACTGATCATGGTAATTTACAGTAAATGAGATCCTTATTTGACATTGACAGCTCATCAAACATGCTCTCAGCTGCGGAGGGATGAGAAAAATGGCTAGGAGATGCAAATGAGATGCTAATTAGGTTTGGATTTATACTGTAGCCGTACAGAGTGTTTGCCCTGCAAATCTTTTTTGTTTGCATTATTTTGTTTTGTTTTTTCCTCAACTTTTTGCCCGTTTTTGCCAGTACATGCACTGATACATCTTATGCTTCAAGAATATAAAATAAGACTGATAAATGCAAATAGAAATAAAATGAGAATAAAGTACTTTTTTATGAAATATAAAAATAGAATGACAGCTATACACAAACTGTATACACTATATTACACTTTCCACTTTTGCAGATAAATGAATAATTGTACAGGATAATTGCACACGTGTTGTGATACACACATGGTGTGTTGCATTATACTAAAAGGAAAATATAAATAATATTGCCTTTAAGAGTGGATAACTGTACAGAGAAAAATAAGAAATGAAAGCTATATATAGTGCAATTTACCCCTCATTAAGCAATGGCGCTTCCTCCCAATCCCACTGTAGCCATGACAACAGACAGACCACCCCCGCTTCCCTCTTTTGTTTGCTATCCCCAAATTCAAGGACTAACCAAGTTCATTGTGAAATTGGTTCAACAGGTCAACAGTGGCAGCGCAGACACAGACACACACTCACAGACTGATGAAATTAGGAGCAGTTAAATGGGTGAACTTCGGGCATGTTCTCTCCCTCTCTCCCTCCCTCTTCCTCTCTCTCTCTCTCTGTCTGTGGTTGTTTATCACTCTCTCTCCCTCTCCCTCTTCCTCTCTCTCTCTCTCTCTCTTTCTCTTTCTCTTTGTGGTTGTTTATCACTCTGATCGGCCTCCACGTCTTCAAACCAAATGTTTGGGCTGCGTTCGTCAGCCAGTGGTCTGGGCTTTTCAAAACTCTCCTGGGGTGCATGTGCAGTCCCAAAAACTTCCCAAAAAAAAAAAAAAAAAAAAAAAAATCCCACCGAGACCAGATTTAGGGGGTGGGGAACGATGGAAAGAAAGTGAGAGAAGGGAAGTTTTTGTTTTGGAGCAGGGGTGTTATGTGAAATCTACAAGTAAGACCACAGTGATAAGATAAACAGCGTTGTGGGGGAGAGGAGCTATCTCCAGACTCTCCGCCCCCTCTGATATCAGACTGTCCTCAAATAAAAGCTTTCGGTTGTATAAACACAGGAACTCGAGCCGGCCCGAATCAAAACACACAAAAAGTAGTTTTCTGAAAATTTCCTCTTCCCTCAATTCAATGCATTCCAGACCTGAACACATGCCCAGTTTTGATTGGCCGGCTTGTCAAGCGTAGAGACGGGTGCTGGGTGTTGCCCTCGTCATTGGTTGGCAAGATTTTAAACAGCTTTTTTGTCCTGAAGTGTGTTTTTTTTTTCCACAGCAGAGAGGAATTAAAGATTAAAATGAAGATAGAAATGGGAGAGGCGTTACGATATGGAGGTCATGAGGGCATGTTGGTGTCTGTGTGCATTTTTGTCCCGTCTTATCAGCATGTTTAGCTGTGTTAGCATATCGTGATAATACTGCAGAACCTGTCAAAATCACATTGTCTAATCTTCTATACTAATCTATACTATCTAATATGACACAATACAAAAATCAAATCAACTAAAAAAAAACAAGACATGCTGAGCAAAACATTGAATTAAGGAAAATATATAAAGAGAAATTAATTCAACATACAGAGTGTGTTTTAGTAGAGCTGAAACAAGTCGGTGGTTAATTGATTGGCAGAAAATTACTGATCCGTTTTTCATTCATTCAACTTTTATTTTACCTTGAAATTAAATTGAGGTGGAGACCTCATTTACAATATAGCAGAGTAAAAAAAACAAAACAAGCAAAAGCTTCTGGACTCAAAGAAACACAAATAAGAAACTTAGATAAAAGAGGCAGTAAAATTAGTAAAAATAATAAAAACTGAAGAATAATATTCACAATTATAATGTGAAGCAAATGAACATTAATTATCAAACACTTTGATAATTAATTATTTAAGAAAAATGCAAACATTTTGCTGTTTGCAGCATGGGCCTTCAGTTGCACGGTTGCTGGCTGGGTTCTTTGTTTGTTAGTTATTTTTTATTGTTTTATTAATATTAAAGGGACAGTTCACCCCAAAATCTAAAATATATATTTTTCAAGATATCGGTAGTACAGATATCTGCCTTCTCTCTGATATAATGGGACTAATTTGGGCTTTTGTTTCTCATAAAAGGCATACAATTGAAAAATTCCAGTAATCATGACCTGTTTACTCCAGATAATCCAGAGACAGGTATAGGTTCATGTGGGACCTACCTGTTTGAGTTATTGTGGGACTTTGGTGTTTTAAAAGGTGAGTTCGGATTTACCAGAGTCGCACAATAACACAAACAATCTAACAGATGGAGGCAGCGGTAGACCAGCAACTCTCCTGTTCTGCGAGGTGAAATTGCTGATTGTGCCTGTGGAGTTTGGTTGGTTTGAAAACTGCTTGTGTAACGGCAGATTCCCGTTGGAAAAGGACGTCTGACGGAGAAGTAAAGTGGGAAAATATTCTAAATATAGGGTACACTTAAACTGGCATTGATTTTTTTTTTTCTTTTAGTTGAACCTTTTTGCCTAAAATGCCTTTTGTTGCTGAACTTGTCCACAGCAGTTCATCGTTCAGGTTCAGTGCTGGTGCTCCTCTCTGCTTCTTCAAACTGGGAGATGCCACCTGACTTTACTGTAGCTAACAGACTGAAGATTGATAAGTTCCTCATAAAACTCCACTTCAAATGATTCAAACTATACCCTTTAGTCATATTTATTTGCTTATGTTTGTTTACCGTGCTGCTATCTTTACAACTTAATATATTTAATATTAACAGGGGAGGTTGTCTGTGTCCATGAATGTCCTTCTGTGGACAGCCAGTGGAAATTAAATTAACTGCATCACATTATGAGACGGTGAAAGCGCTGTAACTGTTTGTGCGATCAGTCTGCTGAGGACAGACCCAAGTCACCACTGCTGCGCTTCCACCCTCGGACCAAACAATGATTCAGCCAGATTACAAAAATTCTTGATAAAGCATAATGCAAATTTGAAAGTTTTATCTCTTCACACTCACTATTACCTGACTTTTAAAACTCCACCCTGTGCATTATCTGACAGGCCGCATCGCAGAGGAGAGGAAGGTTGCAACATGTAGACTGGCAACGCCTGGTGACATGACAACATTGGAATTATGTCTACAATCATGTCTGGGCTTAGAGCTACCTGGGCATCCCTGAATATGCAGAAAACACCCGCACGATGCCAGCAGTTGCTGTGTTTGTAAGTGCTTTTGTAAACGGAATTGGTGGTGGGTTGGGTGGACTGGTCGTTCGGTAGATTTTGTGGTAAATTTTCTCCCTTTTGTCATTTCTCTGACTTCTCTGTTTATATATCCAAAATGTTTTCAGTAGTAAATGAAATTTCTCTTTTAAAAAAATTGCAATAGTTCATGTATTTATGAATGTTTAAAGGTAGTTTTATAGTTTTAAATTTCTTTAAGTTTTAAATTATTAATCCAATTAGTTCCCAGTTTGGCGCACAACTGTCCTGAGCTAGTATGCAATTTCTCTGCTCTTATACAGTTAACATCACAGTTACAAAGGTTGTTTTATAGCCATATACTTTTCAAACATATAGTCCCACAAGCTGTCTCATTCAACTAGAGTTTTGGCCTACTCTAACTCTCACATCGCTCTTCAGTGCTCATGCACTACCTGCTGCTTTGCAAATTATCTCCCGCTTTCCAGCATTTGCATTCAAAGGCGATTTAGTGAGATTTTTCAGCGTTCACCCTCATGTTCATTCAAATATTGTCTCTCAGGGACTGTCTTGTGTCAATGTTGCAATAATCAGTGAGTTAGCTTTATCTTTTTGGAAAGAGCTTTCCGTTTCCTCGTTTCAGTTGTTAAAGCTATAATGTAACATTTCTGCATTAAAATGTCTTGCAATGACTAGACGTATGTTCAAATCCAGAGAAATCCATAATTTATTCAAGGTAATGGTGATTTTCCTACTAGGCACTAGTTGCTATAACTTCCCTGAAACCCCAGGATATGTCTGATACATTAGAGAGGGTGATGTCTGACAGGGGAAGGAGGCTGGCAGACATGACTCAGCATGAAACGAATAAATTACAGTGAGCAGGTTGTTATTGTGAAATAAATTGTGAAATAAATCAGGATGTTGCATGATCCTGACGCAAAGCATGGTTACTTACCAAAAAAAATATTTGGCACACACATTTATGAGACATAAAATATTTATGATCTAACAATGATTTTATTGTTCTTCCGGAGTCTATGATCAGAACTGTGTCCATAGCAACGGTCTGTTGTACCGAAATAACAGACAGAATCAAGTATTTAACAAAGCCATGAAATGAGGAAGGAAAAAACTCCCATAATTCCTAATTCTACTTCAGATATAATCAAACTAAGTTTATTGTTCGTGTAAGTGACAGAACTTACATATTTTACGTTTATGCTCATCTAAGCTAACCGTCTCTTAGCTTTAGCTTCATATTGAGTATTAGAGGTCTCATGAATTTCCAAATTTTTTATAAAGATAATCTGTATGTATCAAGTGTGATATAACAGCCAGTAAGTTATGCTGTTTCGTCTTTGAATTTTTTTTTCTTTGTACACGTGCCAGATGCCGCAAGTACACTATAAAACCCAAATAAGTTAGCAATACTCAAAAAACAATCAAGGCAATCAGTTACGACAGAATTAATAAATTATCAGAGTTATCAGAGCTTAAATATCTGGAGTTCATGTTACATGTAGACTTGGTAATGACTGATTAAGCCAACTCAAATATTTTGACTAAATGCAGCTCAGAATTGTCATTCACCCCTCTCATTGCAATAAGTTAAGAGAACTGAATAAATTAGTATAATCCATATATAGTATATAATAATATCGCATTAGTTTGTATAGTAACTATAAAAACCCATTATTTCATGTTCAGTAAACTCAGTATAGTAGCTAATAAAATCTTTTTTAATTTCTTAAAATATCTATGTTTTAGGGACCTTTTCAGGGACCTAATTTCCCTCATTGATAGAAAAATGACGAGTTAACACAAAAGAAAGGAAATTCTTCTGACTCTGCTCACTAAAAATAATTAATTTGAGAGTTCAATTTTAGGCCGTAGTGGAGAGAAAAATAAATAGCGTGAGGATTGCCGATCCTGCCCTTTGATTCCTGAAATTAAAAGCTCATTTTGGTCGATTTAATATTGAAATTGCGACGCCCGCTGTTTAGCATACAGAGTGGCGTCGCTTTTCTCATTTAACTCTCAGCAAGTAACTTCCTGCTAAGCACGTTTTTGGGTTTCTTTACTTACCTGTCACAAATCTGCTCAGTTTTCCTAGAATTTGGCTTTGCTATCTGAGGCATTAAAACACCGTTTATCATTCGCGCATGAAACAGACTGATTCAGCTTTAATTCCATATATGCCCTCCAGGAGTTTGAGAACCACTGACCTAAATCTTTGTTTCACGATGGCGGCCAACTGGAGCTGTTAAACTGTCGTGGCTTTGCGCCATTTGCTTTTTTTAAAAAATACATATGTTTTTGTGCACTAATTTATGACTCCTCACCAAGTCATCCCCGAAATCTGACATGCAGCATATGTGGATTTTTCCTGCAGAAGAAAGAACCCCCCTTTTGTTTCCCTCTCTGTCACCATTTCTTCCAGTTTCTCTGTGTATTGATGGAGAAAGAGAGATGAGTCTTTTTATTCACCCCTCGTTTCCGCCTGTCTTTTATGGCTTGGCTGTGTGGGAGACGAGTGAAGAGTGGAGTGAAGGAGAGAGCGAATGTGAGGGGGAATTGAAGATGACAGATAATAGTGGGGAATTGAAAGACTTGCAGAGCGGATGTGGCAGTGGAAGATGAGGTGGCGCGGCGCTTCAGTAATAACACCAAACAACACCACCAGCTTCCACCTCGTCTCCCTCTTTTCTTTTTTCGCCGCTTCTTCTTTTCTCCCTTCTGCTCCCATCACCTCCACTCGCTTATCCTCTCTTCTCCTCCGTACACGATATTGTTCGTATGAGCTGAGGAATTATGTATGCTTCATTTATATTTTGAAAAAGCCGCACAGCATCTCGGCGAGAAGATGGAGGTGTTGCAAAACAAAACAAAAAAAACATCTCTATCTGTAGATGGTTGCATATTTATGGCAGAACTGCAGTATTAGGGCTTGTTGAGCGTGGGACAGATTTCCTTCCCACAACATGATCTGAAAAGAGCATCAGCATCTCATTTTAAGACTGTTTACATTTTCTTTTTCATTCTATCCTATCCTAGAGAAACAAAACAAGATTTGGGGAAAAAGTGGATTTTTTTGGAGATAACTGGTGCATGGTTGATGACGTATAGGTTTCAACCTACGCTTCCCAAATGTTTCATGTTAAGCTCCAAGCACCTATGATGATAATGTTAATGTCTACATTTAAAATGATTTGACTTCAGTGGTCCTGTTTGTTTTTTCTGTGTATGTGTGTAAGTGTGTAAGATTTAAGGGGATCTATTGGCAGATCTACTGTATTTGGCAAGAATGGAATTGAGAAGCATGTTTTCATTAATGTGTAATCGCCTGAAAATAAGAATCGTGTTTTCGTTACCTTAGAATGAGCCGTTTATATCTACAGAGGGCGCAGGTCCTCTTAGATGGAAAGAGCGTCCCATAGGACAGGGTTAGGCGAGGGTTATCTAATCCTAACCCTATAAATTGCACCATGTGATGATTCTTCATCCTGAATCACACCTTCCCTGAGGTAGAGATGAGCTGGTGATTGCTAACGTTAATCTTCAGGAAATGTAGAAATCAGCAGAGGCATGTGTGAATTTGTGGTACATGACTTGTGACTTGGGGTCAGACTCAAACAATTTGTTTCAAATGCAAAGTTAATAAATTGAATTGGTCTTGACTTGGAACTTTATTTGAGACTTCCTAGCCAAGACTTGAGACTTGCTTATGACTTCCAAGGAAATGACTTTGTCCAACCACGGATATGGTGTGTATGCTGCGTTCAAGACAACATCAGATGTAGGATTTTCCCAGTTGAAATCTCCAGCTTCTGAACTTAAAGCCTTCTAGGTCCATAGTGCCAAAAGTAAACAAAATACTTGTCTGACCCAGTTGACTCTCTTTAGCCCCTTTTGCACCGGACAAAAAAACCCACCTACACCCGCTAACATCTGGCTTTTTTCATCAGTGGGAAAGGGTACAATCAGCATTCACTCCCGGGTCAAATGACTCTGCAGCAGACACTGATATTTATCGTCTCCCGCTCCAGTCGGCAGTAATATAAACACAACACCCATGTGAGCACACTGTTTTCACCCCTTTTTTGGCGGAGACGGTGAAAGCTTATCACCTCTTTTGCTCCTTTTTCATTCACATGTGCCGCTTGACTCGGTTCGACTCGGTGCTGCAGCCCAGCACAGCTTGAAGGCGTGTGTGTTTAATGAAGAAGCGCTCGCATTTAGAACCTTATAAATTCTTCAGAATGGAAGAATATTTTAAAATATATTTTGTTATCTACAAGCTTCTATTAGGAAGCTACAAAATCAGGAAATTCTGGGTTTTTCATCAGCTCTAGGCAACTCCTCTGCAGCAGCGACACAAGAGAGAAATTAAACTTTTAGTCAGTTTACATGAAGGTTTTGCTATATGGTAGTATGTATTATTTAAGGCTTCCATGGTGCTGCCATTGTTGTGTCATGCAAGTACAACTGCTTCTTCATGAAGTCAGGGTTGATGGATTTGCCCCCCGAGTTCACCAATGGGAACTTTGAGTGGCGTTACATTGTACTTTATCTAGAAGGAGGTTGAAAATGTTCAGTTCCAAGTTGCAGAGGGTGCAGACTGATGTGATTACACTCACAGCTAAGATCTTAATGTATTTGTGTTAAGCTGTTAACACGAACCTTTTTGAGCCTGTGGTTTAGTTTCGCAATGTTCTGCCAATGCAGCACATGAATGTAAAATGTTTCATCCCCCCACAGAGCGCTCTCGCTCTCCCTCCTCTCCTCTCATCTCTGCCCTGACATTCGCTCCCACTCATGCCTCATTCATTCCTCTCCTCCCTCCACTGGACCACATCTCTGCATACCGGCACCTCCCATCCTCTCCTCCTCCTCCTCCTTCTTTGTCCTCCCCCATCCTCAGCTGGACCTCACTCCTCCTCCCCTGCCCTTCTTCGCGCTCCTCTTCCCTCTCCTCTTCTCGTTTCATATCCAGTTGTCGAGACCCTCGGGAAGGCGGGGGGGTTTGTGCTGAACAAGCTACTTCAGATTCATGCGATGCATAGCTGGGAGGTCACTGGCAGAGTTGGCTCTTTTCTTTCCCCCTTACCTCAGTGTTTTGTTTTTCATCTCCCGCTGCACATTGTATGCTTAATGTGTTCAGATGTCCAACATTTTTTGAAGATGGATTAGAGTGCAATAATAAATCTTGCTGCGTAAGCATTGAGTGTCCCCGTTCTTCTGACCGTACTGCCTGTGCCCGGCTAAAAAGGAAATCCCACTCCAAAGCCAAGACAGACACTCACATTCAGATGCTTTGAGTCCACTTTTATGCTCTATTAAAGTCCCTTTTTTTTATTATAACAGAGATAAAATGTAGGTGAAATGAATCAGGCAGATGTGTACAAACAGGACTAGATAAGGATTATCTGTAATTGGTCTGTGTCATCCCTTTTATAAGGAGTACATTTTCTTCTCATCTGTCTCTTTATCTCTAATCTCATCCACATTTAGCTAGTCCTCCACTGGAGGCTAAAAGTCGGTATAAATAATGATGCAATGACAGTTTTTCTCTTTTTTTGATTGCGCTCTTCTGTCCTTAATCGTCCTTAATAAAAAACAGATGCGGTATGTAAAATAAATTGAATCGTTTAATCAGCATGATCATCGGCATGAATTACACACAGCTCACTGGACAGAGTCGAGCTGTAGCACTGCCACAAACCAGCCTTTGATCATCATTGTGGCTTGTTATGCCTGTTATTTTTAACCATATTAGATTAAGTAATCCCGTATTTTTACCTGTTTGAATATAAACCTAATTTAACAGTTTTGGTCACTTGGGAGACGGTGCGAAAACCTTTTATGATTGCACCCTGAGTTTCAGCTGCAAGCAGCGAGCTCACTACCTTCACTTCACTCAGTACATTCACAAAACTCATAAAATGTCAAGGAAGGAAATATTCTTACACTTAATTTCCACATGAAACAGAAAATACAACCCTACGACCTCTGAATCCAATTGTCTCTGTTTCTATCCATTTTAGTTGAAGTTAAGCCCAATATTCACTCTCATTTTAGCTCTATTTTGGTCTCCACCGTCTACTGAGGGAGTGTACCATTTGCAGTGAGCAATTTGCAGGCTGTAAAAGCAAAACTGTGAGATGAAATGGCGAAACAGTTGCTTATCAAACACAAAATCAGCATTTATTTTTTCCTGTCATGTTTCTGTCCAGTTAACTCTCAGTTTAGCTCTGTTTCCGTCTCCACCAAATACCGAGGGAAATGTTTGGCTCTTTAACTCCTACAGTGAACGGCTCTATTGTGTTCACCAGGAAGGTAGCATTGTGGGTTTATCACCTTTGAATGGAAATTAAACTGATAAGAGTGGCAAGATAAGAGTGAAACAAAAGAATGAAGTTGCAGATCACCGCCTACCATGAGTCATGGATCTGTCCGAGGTTTCTGCCTGTTAAAAGGAAGTTTTTCCTCGCCTCTGTCGCCACTGTGCTTGCTCATGGGGGAATTGTTTCAATTGTTGGATGCAAATAAAATTAATTATAGAGTGTGGTCTAGATCTACTCTATATGTAAAGTGTTTTGAAACAACTTTGTTGTGAATTGGTGCTAAATAAATAAAACTGACTTGACTTGACTTGACTTGAAAACAAAACAATGAGATTAAATGGCAAATGTGACGCGACAAACTTGTTAGCAAACAGTTGCTTACTTAAACATCCAGCAGATACAGAACACAATTAGCATTTATTTTGAGGCATGTTTCTTTTCATGTGATGAAGCTAAAGTCCAGTATTCACTTTCCCTTTATCTCTGTTATGGTCTCCATCAATCTTCCACTCTGTTTAGCCATGTTAATTTGTTGTTTGCCGCTTGGAAGGTAGCATACAGTACATTTGTCACCTTTATCTGGAAATGGTACTGATATGAGTGGTGAGAGTGGAACAAAATAGTGAAGTTGCAGGCTGTAAAAGCAGAACGATAAGATAAAAGGCACGAAAAAGTAACGTTAGGCCTATACTAACAGTATAGCTGAGGGGAACTGTAATCTGAACATTGCTAATGTATAAAACATACTTATTTTACTATTTCAGATCATCCATAATCAAATCAAGCTAACTCCGTTATCATTTACAAAAAAACAAAACGAGCCTCCAGGGTCCCTGGAAAAATCAATTAAAAACTTTATAGTCGCAAACTTTTTTCTCTTTGTTAACACACATTTTTTATGTCTGCTCAGGTACTTTCTTGTAATTAGATGAGACTGAGTGGAAAATCAGTGAATATTGTTGCATTCATATTAGCCTGGAGGGTAAAAACAGGTTCGTGGCTCCATACACTTGAGGCTAACACTTTACACTTGTTATTTAGACTGTTGCTCTTACCAAAGCCAAGAGACGGACGCTGATTGATATTTTTTTTGTGTCCTTTTTAAAAACCCCTGAGGCCATTACTTTTAAGTTAATTATGGTGCACTCGCAGAGGTGTAGATGGGAATAAAGAGATTATTCCAAAATGGAAATTGTTTTCTGATGTGATTTCTTGAACTTGAATTAGTCGGACTCATGTTTCTTCATTTCCTCTCCTTCCAGGATGAAAATGCGGCGGCACAGGGTGTTCTTGCTGTGCACAGTGGGCCTGTGTGTCATCTCCTTCCTCCACTACTACAAGGCCCTCCACTACGTCTCCCTGCTGCGTGAGCTCTCCGCGCCGTACCCCAACATCAAGTCCTTCATCATGGTCACCGGCTTCTTCTGGAGGGAGAAGGGCGTGGCCACCACCCCGCTCAGCCCCGCTTCCCCCGAAGAGGCCCCTCCCCTACCGGTTCTCCGTCAGTCGGACAGCAAAGCTAGGGCTGTGGCGGGTGCTGTGGGAGGAGGCGGAGGAGGGGGAGGAGGAGGTGGTGGTGGTGGAGGAGGAGGAGGAGGAGGAGGAGGCGGCGGAGGCGGAGTAGGAGGAGGAATGGGTCTGGGGATTGGGGGAGTCATGGTTGGAGGTGCTGGGATTGTTGGCAGCGCAGGACTGGAGATGAGGTTGAGGGAGGAGCCGGCGCCCCCTCACCCTTGGGAGAAACCAGAGGAGAATCAGCGGGGAGATACACCGAACGAGGTGAGATTAGTCAACCTTTACTACACCATTATTTCTATTTTAAAAAAAAGGGCAATACAACAATACTGCAATGAATACTACTATTTTTTTCATCATGAAATACTGTGAATGCTGACTAATATTGTACGATTTTAAAGCTGTGTGTTGTGGTGCTGTTGCAAAATATCTGCTTTCTTACATTAGAGAGATAACAAAGCTTCAAGCCCAAATTGGTCTTTCTGTCAGGCCCTGAGGAATCGCTCAGCACCTGATGCTCCTGTACTGTTGAACAAAGATTCCTCTGAAAAAACAGTTTGGGCTCAAATCATTGTTTTTTTGTTTGTTTTTTCCAGTGTAATAAAAAAAGCAATTTTGCATGTAGTATTCTGTAATGTCAGTAGTTCTCCCTGGGAGGCAGGAATCACAATTATCTGACAGTTTTTCAGCACCTGAACAAGAACCGTGTTTGGTTTGCACACTGATTGGTTGTATTTTTCACTGCATATACAGTGGAAAATATTCATCCATATCAGGCTCATATTTTTTAATGTTTTTATGGGGACAGGCATCATGTTTTCAGGTCATCGTCTTTAAACTTGGCACAAATGACCACTTGAACTCAAAGATGAACTGAATAGACTTTGGTGGTCAAAGATCACCGTGATCAGCGTTCATACGCTAATAATGACAAAATTACACACAAATATCTAATAGGATAAAATGATGAGGTGATGAGATTTTATATGTGTTCCGCTTTCCAAGTCCTGAAGACAGAATGTTTCTCACTGGAAATTATTCGCTGAGATAACACACGTATAGTAAGAACTTTTCCTATTTTCCCAAGGTTGATACAGGTTGATAATAGTGGTTAGTTCCATATTAAATTCCTTCATAGTCTTCACAACATACATTACATGAGTCTGGACAGACATGGACATAATACGACCATTGATGGCTGACTTAACGCTCTTCTTAACCAGTCACTAGGGGTCGCAAGTGATCATTTGCAACTACTTAAGTATGAAATCTTGGGACAACACACACGTTCATGTGGGAACTTTACCAGTCTCACCTGGTTGCATCTGGCAGTTGTGGTGGCATTGCAGTAGGTGCTTCACCATCGTTAGATTTAGATAAAATATTAAAATGATACATTTCACAAAGTTAGTGCTTACAACCGGACTGATTTGTTGTATTGAATTGCAGAGCATGCAAGGTTTCTATTTCTCACTCAGCTTATGCATTTTACACATTCTCCTGAAAGAGCTCAGAATTATTAAACTTTTTAACATGGAAAAACATAAAACACCCTAAACGCCATCGATGCGTATATCAAGGATCACTTTCCTGCTGTCAGAAGAATCCATTTGCTGCTCCTGAAACTTCTGAAATATGAAGACTAACTCTCAGAATTAGATAAATGATCACTGTAAACATGACTTTTTTTTTTTTTAGTTATTTAATTGTTCATATATACATACACATACAAACAATATTGTTTCCAGGATGTACAGAATATCTCTACTCTCTCGGGTCCTTGTGATCATCAGATCTAAGCTTGCCGCTCAATGTTACTCATCTGCCACCCGCAGGAAGAAAATTATCTTCCAGAAATATGTCACTTTATTTAAGGCATTTTTTATTTGCTGGGGGAAAAACAACAACAACTTCAAATTAGTTTTTATGGAACAAAGTGGGTAACAAAAACAACAGGCATGTAGTTTCACAAGTGAGCGTTTTAGAATGACAGGAGAAAATTTAACAAGAGATAGAGAGTAATAAATGGTGTTGGCTTGGAGGCGAGATATGCTCAGAGCCCTCTTGAGGTAATCCTCATGTAATATTGCCTCACGCATTATTGATAGCATTTCTTCTTTCATCTTGTCCTGTCATAAGTCTGTTTTATCGCTGTACGTTTCCATCGCACTGCTCCCCTTTTTTGTTTTTAGCGCTTTGCAAATCATTTCCGACATTCAGCAAGTTCCCATGTCCATGTTCATGGAGCCTTTGAGATGAAGAAAACTGCTCTGAAATCTCTCATCAGAGCTCGTATTGTGATGCAATGTCTCCAATCAGCATCAAAACTTGTGTTTCTCAAGAACTGAATGCTTTCATGCTAAAGTTGTAATGATAAGGTATCGTTATTCTGCTGTGATTGTGATTGCAGCTGCAATTTTTTTTTTTTTT
>JAJHUR010119671.1:0-39609 GCA_027495735.1 Lutjanus campechanus
TGCTTATTAAGATATATTTTTAAATCCAATATCAACATTAATTTAAAAAAAAAAAAAAAATCACAGGTATATTTAGAGTCAAGTGCAAAAACTGTCAAAGTTATAACATTAGTAGTGTTTCTAGTATTGCATACAGTATACTGCTGGAAGAGGGCCAAGTGCTTGAAGAATTAACTGGTTATGAGGGGTTCTTTTCCTGTGTGATTTAAAAGCTATTACATAACACACAATAAAATTTGATATACTTTGTAATATATGAGTTATGTCATTCACTGTATGTTGCACACTGGCTGTCTTATGGAATGTGGCTTATTTTAATACGCTACATCAATATTAACAGTGTGAAACAGCTTATGGTTTTGAATGAACCCCTGCTTCCCTAATGCTGCATTCACGTCCCATTAAAAGGACGGAAGATAAGAGTTTTTGCCATGGAAAAACCTACTAATAACCCCTCTGAATGCTCTTGTCACCGGTAAGGCCACTGCATTATATATTCACATATATATTAAACAAACCACAACAGTATTCATCCTTTGACGAAATTTTCAAAGTTAGTTTCATCATAATTTGTTCGTCAAAGAGTTTAAAGACACGTCAGGAGCACGCCCACTCAACCGGGACCTTGTTATAAAATGGGCGTGGCGTCTATTCTGACTTAACAAGCTTCAGAAGTCACCTTAAAAGTAGACCTCTTTCACGGCAGCTATATTGATATTAGATAGTGGTAAAGATAGATATAATAAATGTATATAATATGAATACATGTATAAATATAATTTAAGAAATATATAGTAGGGTAAACAGTTACTTCCACTGGTACTAAGCTACCAACATTGGTAACACTTGTGTTTACCCTACCATACAGGTTAAAATGGCTGCTGTGGAAAATGTCTATGTTGTTTCTTTGTTTTCAGCCGTCAGCTTATCCTTCAGTTTGTTTTTATTTTTATTATCAGTAACCATTTTGACATGAAGTAGTAAGGTGAACACAGGTGCTATCAATTACATAATTAAGGTCCCGTTCAGGTCAGGTCAAATAGTCAAGATGCTGATATTGCGCATGCTAGGTCACTCATTAAATTAGTATGATTGGCAACACCCGTGTTTACTCTATTACTATTTCATATCAATATGGCTGCCGTGAAAAAGGTCTATTATATATATATGTATATATATATATATATATATATATATAGGCTATATATATGAACTTTGAGGGTTTTTTAAAATTGTTTAAACAAGGAATGTACAAACATTAAGGCAAATATCAAGGACTTACCCTCCAGGATGAAGTGAACAGACAACACAAGAGATACACATAGACAATAAAAAAAGGGCACAAATTAATATAAATTAAGCATAATGAAATGTAAACTAACCATAAATTAACCATCATTAAACGTAAAATAACTAAACATTTAAAAAAGGATTGATAAGCAATTGTTTTCAAAACAGTCATTAATTTCTAATTAATCTACAGAAGTTGTCGGCACATTTATTACATTTATTTATTGAATTTTTTAATTTAAGGGACTTGACATGAAATAGTGAAGATTGGTGGGGTTTTAATAAATTCAGCCTCGTGAATAAAATGTGTAAATAATTTCTCACCAGGTCCAGTTTTTATCTGCTAATGACACACCAAATAATGATGATGATAATAACAATACTTGTTGTAATTTTCCTACTTAACCATTCTCTAAATTGCTTCCAGAACAACTGTGTATGAGTACATGAAAAAAAAAAGAAGATGTTCTGTTGTTTCAGTATCACCATTACAGGAAAGACATTATTCTCAAAACCAAATCTTAATCTTGAAAAATCTCTGTAAGGATAAATATCATTCATTATTTTGTGGTGAATTTCTTTTGTTTTCGGTGGAACTGGATATTTGACGAATTGTGTTCTCAGTTTGGATACTGTTGTTTTTAGCAGATTGGGCAGGTATAAATCGTTTGTTAGAATAGACCCAATACATTTGTTTGAACATCTTTTATCAAGAGTGAACTTTGAGGTGAACTGACCTTGGTTAAATCAGGAAAACCCATGAAACGTTCACGTACAGGCAGGAAAAGGAACAAAACAAAACAAACAAAAAAAACAATACAAGGTAAAACGACAAAGATTATTGAATATTGCAGGGAATGTTAACACATTTTAATCCCACACCTGCTTGAAAAGCTTTCACTGCACTGCAGCAATATTTAGAAGCTTTTACCACCGTCACTCGTGTGCCAGCAGCAGCAAGGAAAACAGTGACTTCACTAGAAAGGTTCGTGTTTTTAAACGCACCCTAAACCACGTGTTACGTGTCAGGGTTGCCAAGTCCGAGGTTTTCCCTCGAAATTGGGCTTCTTTGGAAGTGTTACCTAGGGTTAAAAAAAAATCCGCGGATTTGGGAGAGCTATCTTGTATGAAAATTGCATGAATGATATCTATGAATGATTATCCATAATTTGACTGAAATTACACCCTAATCCTATCAAACTCACTCCAGGTCAAATCAGCACATACACACGTATTCACTGTAAGTATACGATTAAAATATACTAAAGTAACACGATTAGGTGTCTGAGTTGCAATTAGGTATTGCATTCACTACAGTAAATGCATATGAGGTAAATACAGTATATTTATGTCTAGGCAGGCAGGGAGGAAGAGCAGAGGGAGAAATAGAAGAGAAAAGACAAAGCAACAGGTTAGTTTGTGATATAATGTATTTTATGCCGTTTTAGGACCTACGTGAAAGAACTGTTTTGGGAAAATTGCTTTTAATGTTGGCACACTTAACATTTATGGTGTTATTTTGTAGATATTATAAAACATTCTGCAATGATAGCAATGCTGTTTGACTTTAAAAACTGTGTATAAGGTTTTGTACATATTTTGAGTTTTGGTATTGGGCTGGCATTTGTGCTGGTTTTATTCGCCGTTGCGATGGTTTTGATTGGCTATTTGGCAAGTTTTGTCACGCAGATCTGGCAACCCTGGTTTCCATAGTCACGTCACATCGGCTCCACCATGTTGTAGGAAATCCACCGCTGCTCCTCACTCACTGTCAGATTACAGTTTAATCCGAGGAGGAAGACACACAGTCGAGACGCTGTCTGCATCTTGGAGGAACTCTCGCTGTTTCTGCGTACTGTCTAAACGCGACTTAACGTGCTCCTGTCATTTTCCTACGATAAACGTCCTGCACGTAGAAGATGAACCGCAAGTCTTCCGTTGCTGTCTTTGCCTGTCCGCCGACTTGCCAATACGTTAAGATGTTAGCTGGCTAACTAGCTGAAGAGGAGTAACTAAATCGGATTAGCTGCTAACGGCAGCCTCCCTATAGCTAATATACAGGTAGTATTTGCTGTACTTGACAACTATTACAAAGCAAACGGTCGCATTTGCTTTTAATATTAATTACATTTCTACATTTCTATCAATATTACTACTTTGTGCTGTAATTATTCGCTATAATAAATGTTGCTGCAAGCTAGCTAGGTGATTAGCCAGTCAAAGCACAAGAAGAGCTGCAGCTCCTTCGCTAGTTAATCTTTACTGTTTATTACAAAGAGCAAACATTTTTTAAAAATTAGTGCCTCCGACCACAAGCGGAAGTCAACACGGAGCTGACAGCGGCCACGCTGATGTGCTAGCTTGTCTTCGGGCTAGCTGGCTGGCAAGAGAGCTGTACAAGATTTTCTCCCCCGAAATTAGTCTTCAGACGAAGAAGCAAAGATGTCAGGAAAGGATAAAGACAAAGACAAACAGGAGAAACAGTCCACAACGGAGCGGCTCATAAAAGGTGAGTGTGTTCGTCTGTTTTACATGCATACAGTTCTCACATTATACTGTACATTCTTTGACTGGCAGCTCACGCATGGATTGAAAACCACCTGTGGCTTTTGGGATAACTTAGTGTAAACCCCCGCCTGTCAAAAAGGCTGTCCTACGTAATGTTATTATAGCAGTCACAGGCCAGCAGGCATATACTGATCTGAGATAAAAGTTATATAGACAACAATCATCAGTCTTTTTATATATCGATTTAATCGATATGTGGATGAGGGTGAATCAGGGCATCTTTTTTTATGATTGCCTAGGATTAGGGCTGGACATGATCAGTATCATGATATGACACTAGATATCATCTTAGATTTTTGATATTGTTATATCATCATATAGCATTTTTCCCTGGTTTTCCATAAAGGATGCATTACAGTAAAGCAATGTGATTTTCTGAACTTATCAGACTGTTCTAGCCATTCTATTATTTGCCTGTAGAGCTTGACCAATGGAAATGGATTTTTAGGGCTAATACCAATATTAGGGATTAAAAAATATCAATATACCAGCCAATATTCTTCATATTGTTAATTTTTAAATTTTTGATCATTTATACTTTCAAAAACACAAATAGAACTTGAATTAACCAAATATACAAAATGCTGGCCATAAAACAAAACAAAATGAAAACAATCTGCAAAAAAAATCAAAGTATATGCCAATATGGATGCAATATGTTCCCTTAATATCGCTGTGCTAGGTCAATATTGGGCTGACAGTATTGGCTGACTGATATATTTGTCTTGCTCTATTAGGTTCTACCAATGTAGTAATTATATCTACATTAGGCTACTGATGATTATTGATCAAAAATGTAATTGTTTAAATATTTTTATTAAGCACTAATTGTCATCTTTACAGTAATGTCGCAATATTGATGTATTCTGTCAAAAATATCATGCTATTTGATTCTGACCATATCGCCCAGCCCTATTTGATAATTTACATTATGTCATTTGAGTGAAGATTACTATATTGTGATTTATTACACAGTTTTTTTTAATACTCAATTCTGATAAATTATGGCATTCTACAGCCTGTTACCTCTGTACAGCAGACTGCTGCTATGAATAAAAAGAGGGTTGCTATGGATGCATTTCTGATCACAGATTCTGAAGGACTTAGTGGAAGCAATAAAATCATTTTTAAATCAATAAAATCATTTTTAAATCAGGATTTTCTGTGAAATTATTGATTATTTTTAGTAAGTAGCCATTTAATTAACAGGATAATGTAGATTGAGTGGGTCATTATGGCCAAATAGACAGGGTGCAGGACCCCGATGTGAAGCGTAGGGGTCTTGAATCCCTCTGCCTTAATGACCCGCTCACTGTACATGAACTATTACATATATCCTATACCACATAATAGCCTAAAAATATAGAGATATTATTTATAAGCCAAATCACCCAGTCCTATTTAGGATAGAGTGTCTTAAAGGTATTATGTCCATACTTTTCCACTGGTATATGTAATACACCACCGCATAGCAGAAATCAAAGGCAAGAAGTTCTATATCGGTGCCCAATCTCCTTGACATTTAGGGTGGATGAAGTCTTAATTCATGAAGCTGTCGCTCACTCACGGGAATACCCGAGGTCTGCTCAGGTTTCCAGCAGATGAATTCCTTCACACTGAGGTTATGGTGGCTCACTGGACAGACAGGACAGCCATTTGTTGTGTCTGCCCAAGACAGGGACAGGCAGAGCCAAGTCTGAGGTAGCTCCCATCCCCACCCCTCCCATCACCATCACCACCAACCCCCAACCCCACCACCACCACCACCACTACTACTTAATGCCAATGCAGCCCATATTCCCGTCTGTCTGCAAGGGCACTGGGAGAGTGTCCTGCCAGGGGGACTGGAATGCTGATGTGTGAGCCAGTAGGGAGAGGGTGAGTTAATTGTGGAAAGAATCTCCCCAGTGATGTTCCCAACATGGCCAGCCACATGGTGGAGAGAGAGAATGGGAACGTGACAGGGAGGAAGACAGACAGAGGAAATAGACTACTGGGGTAAAGACAATCTTGCGGGGCTTTTTTTGCGTTTTATTTTTGAGTTACTTACTTTTTAAAATGAATAAAATCCAACACATTAAATATCACAAACCATGAGTGTAAAATACAAAATGTGGACTCTTCAGAATCCACATCAGTTGATCCTTGTATGCGTTTGCTGGCAGGTAGTCCCTGTTATGTTTCCAGCGTAACTGGTGGCTGTAAGAGGGCTTAACTGGTAGACTACATAAGACTAAAGCTCTGCTCTGGTTGTGTAAGTCAACAGTTAAGCTCATTCGCTGCTGAGTATTGCAGTTGACCCGGTAGCTCAATCACTTGGTCATTGGATCTGATGTTTTCTCCCCGGGCGGTGTGTGCAGACTAATAGTTGCATTGTGCCACCTGTATTTATTTAAGACTTTGCTTCTCAGCATTTGGCTCTCTGAAATCTCCTCTGCTTGATGTGACAAAGATTCATGTCAGCTTTGATGCTGAACTGCTGTGTCTGACATAAAATCAAAGGGATGGAAAAGTAATAGAAATAACTTCAAAATCACAATATGGCCAGGGGTAATATTCCAATTGCAGGAGCTGGAATTCTTTGATGAAGGTAAAATAAATCACAACATGCCATTAAAAATGAAGTGTTATGGTGCTTCTGAGATGCCCCGGCCTACAAATCATACTCCCGAGAAATAAGTGAATGTGCTTGTTTGGTACAGACAGGAGCTGCAACGATTAGTCAACTAATCAATTAGTCGATCAAAACAAAATTAGCTGTGAACTATTTTGAAAATTGATCAGTTGTTTGAGACAAAAGAAGAGTTTAAAGATGTTACTTTGGGTTCTGGGAAATTTCACTCGGGGAAATTGTGATGAGCATTTTTCACATTTTTTAATACTTTATAGACTAAACAATTAATTGATTAATCATGAAAATAATCAGATTAATAAATGCTGAAAAGATGCAGCCCTCGTACAGACCCTGGGAAAAATCAAATCATTATTTAAAAAATTTTTTTTTTTTTTTTCGGTGCAAAAATTACCATCCCCACTAGGGCTGCACAAGTAATCGCAATATTATCAAATATCCATATTGCAGAAGCTGCAAATTTTTGATAAAGGAAAAATGAGAGATGCCGTGGCCCACAAATCTCAGTCTCCACATGTAAGAAAACATGTTTGTTTGTTACAGACTCGAACAAATGCCAAATCAACAGGATTTTAATATATTTTAATAATCACAATATGATTTTCTTACCTTATCGTGCGGCCCTAATTCCCATTAAAATCAAAACTCATATCACAATGAGGGTTAGGTGATTTCTGTCTAATTGGCCTAGGATGATGCCCACAGTAAAACATCACGTTTGATGATGATGATACTGTAGTTTGGAAACACACGGCCTGCAGAAAAGAAACACTGCTGCCACAAATGTAACTGATTGTCTTGGGTTTGTCTAAATGTGGTTTAATAAGAAAATAATAAACATGGACATGGAGGTGTATCATGCGTGCAATGACCAGCAGCAACAGCTTCTTTTTTATTTTCTCCTCTCTCCTTTATTTTCCCCAAAAACAGAACTCAAGAATTCCCGGCTTGCAACAACTCTGAGGGGACAAACTACAACAAATCACGATGTAATGATGGTAGAGGGCTCAACGGTCGATGACTGTCAACCCAGCCCTAATCACTGCCACAGTATCTGTCAAAATAAACACAATATGATTTTTTTTTTTTTTGGCATCATTCAGCCCTTTGTAGGACCTATATAGAAAGAATCAACCTGAGCTCTGGCTATCTGGCTATTTAGCTTGCGAAGGTAATGCATTCACTGATAATTAGAGCAATCTGAAGTGGACTTCATGATTCATCCAGCCACAGTCTGCCCCATTCATCTCTACCCAGCCGCATCTTTGTAATTCAATCCTCCTCTATTGTGTCGATTTTGAAACAATGGCGAACATATCCTAGGCCCTGGCTCATATCACTGTCCAAAACATTATCCTCGGTGGGCAGGACGGCAGATAGTAGCGTCTTTGTTTCTTGAGTCGTTTGTTGTCATGCCAGACGGCGTGGGTGTTGATGCAGTGCAGCAGCGGCCCCAACGTGTGTGTGTGTGTGTGTGTGGTTTTGAAGAGTTCATCAAACATTAATGCTAATTAGGCCAGGCAGTCTCTAATAAGAAGCCAGTGTCAGGGCGGTGGCAGCTTATTTTTTTTTTTACAAAACATATTTCTTCATCGGAAAAATGAGTGGCTCACTTCACTTCTTTGCTTTTTTTCTGTCCCCCTGCTCGGTCTAGCCTGTTTGGATTGAGTAAAGCTGCTCACTGGCAGCCAGAGATTCATTTGTATCTGTGTTTGAACAGACTGGTCCAGCCTTGATTGTACAGGCAAACTGACCTAGAATTTATCATTATTGTTGTGATTATTATTGGAGGGCAGGGGGATCGTTCCTGTCGAGTTGGAAGGAGTGTTCAGTTCTTTGGCACCCAGACCGGCTATTATTGTTCAGCACGGGTAATTACTGCCAGCCTGCAGGCAAACGCTCGTAAATTTGGTCAGCGTGGCTGTTGCCTGAAATGTTTCACGGTCTGGTTATCTCATGCCCATTATGTATCCCATTCTGTGTCATCATGTTTTCACAGAGTCTTGCTTTTGTTCGCAACAGAGCCTTCCTTCAGTGTGACAGGGCTTTTAAGTAAACAGCCCCTGAATCTGGAAGCCCTTGCTAATAGAGGCTTTACCTAATCTGTTCTTAAGGCTCGTACCTCAGCTTACAGCTCTCTTCGCGGCCGTGCCTCGTAGGCCTGGGAGCACTTACTGTTTATTTATACCACACCGGTCAACGCATGACAGCTTGTCCTCGGCATAGGCTAGCCAAGCCGGAGCTATGCTCCAGCCTTTCCATCGCAGGCTAGGATGTAGTCTGTGGCCTCAGCTACCTGCAGTCCCACATTCACAGCCTTTTCGTTATTGCACTGACAGTGCGTTTAACAGTGTGTGTGGTTCAGCTTCTAAAATCGAATACGTTCCTCAAGTCCAGACTCAATCGTGAGTGAGAAATACACAAGGCTACATCTGCACTCAGGCTCCGCATCACTGATTAGCAAATGCACCCACACTAAAAACTCATTAGCGCTTTTTTTTTCATACTGCACTTTGATTTGCTCTGTGTGGGTGTGACAACATTCTCAGAATGCCTCCCTCTTCTCTCCTCTTCTTGCTCACTGCCACCGGCACAGCTTATTGCTTAAGTGGTGCTGATTTCCACAAGCTGATATAGGTGTTTTTGTCACGTTTAGATGGCACAAGGTGTCTTGTGCACTGACCTGTGGATGGGTGTGATCATAAACAGGAATCCAGGATGAAACATGACAAGGTTTTCTGTTTTTTTGTGCTCATGTTTTTAGCTGTCATGTATAACACTCGTGATTTTTTCACTTTTCTATGTAATGAGTCTACATACCTTACAGACAGTGCTTAAAAACCCACACGCTTTACAGCATACTTAATTGGTGCCATAATGTATTTGGTGTGTGCCTGGCCTGTTATTAGGCATACCAGCTGTAATCCCTATTACCTCGCCAGCCCTGGAAGTGAGAGGGCTTGGATCACACTCTACTATTGTTTTGAACAAGTGCAGCTTAGTCTGCAACTATCTGCTGCGGGGGCTTTATTAACTGGAGAAGCCGCTGCCAGTTTTGCAGTACTAATCTGCTCAGCGGACATGGTAGAAAGTTGAATTTTAATAGCGGCAGTTATACAACCTTTCATACATTAATACTAGCGGCTGAACGGTTATGAAAAATGATCTAATTGTGACTATTTTGGCTGATGCAGTATGCTTTGAGAGGATGACCATTTTTGCATCATTATTCAATTATTATTTTTTTTTTTTAAACACAAAAAAATCACCATCAAAATGATTATGATGTGATTTTTGCAAGTATCTGTACCAAACAAAGATGTTTGAAGTCTCTGGAATATGATGTGTGGGCCATGACAGTATTTCATTTAAAATGTTTTGTTTGACTTACATTTTGCCTTTAACAAATATCGCATCTCCTGCAATTTGAAAATTGCCGTAGGCCATATTTCAGTTGAGATAAAATGCTGATTAATTGTTCAGCCCCAGTTAACACTTAACACTTAAATTGATTGTTAATCAACAATTAAATTAATCACCAATTATTTTGTGAATCGATGAATTGTTTTGAGTCATTTTTTTAAAATTAAAATCTCTGATTTCAGCTTTTTAAATGTGAATATCTCCTTTGGGAATTTTGATGACATCTTATGGACCAAACAAGTAACTGATTAACTGGGAGAATAATCAACAGATTAACTGATTATTAAATAATCATTAGTTGCAGCATTATATGTATTAAAAGGCACTGTTTGTCTGTGTTTTAACTTCACTGCTGTCCCTTGCTGCGTCCTCTGTTTGTCTGTAATAAATTTTTCAGTTTTAGATGTTGCACACTTAACTGTTTTGATCATGAAGCTCTCAGGTCTCAGCCTCGAAAGCATTGACCTTTTGTGATGACAGTAAAAGGATTGTGTAGGTGGTATGGAGCAGATTACTGGGGGAGGGTGGGTCAAGTGAGGTGCGGGGCTTCTTACTGTCTGTCTTGCGCATCCCTTGCATGCCATTATCACGTAGGTGTATATTAACTTCATCTTCAGCTCAGTCAATGCAAATGTCACCTCTCATGATTATAACTTAAATGTGGTCTAAGATTTAGAACATTTCTTCTGCTCCCTGTTTCTTTCAGGGGGTCATATCTTCTTATTACTGGGATGAAATTGCCATCTTTTCCTGCTGAGGTGCTCTTCATCCTGCCTGATTGTCTCATGAATACATTTTTATTTTGAACAAGCTATTTACAGTTAATTTTGACAGTTTTTAAGGACAGTTTTAGTCTTACTCACTTGCTGAAAATAGTTGTTAGTTTCAAGTCATAAAGTCACATTTTAGTCTTTTTTTAGTCGAGCTTTAGTAAGTAGAACTTAGTTTTAGTCATTGTTTTAGTCATATGGTTCTCAGACTGGTATGATACTGTGTTGGATTGTGCTGAAGGATATTTCTACTGGCTATGAAAAATTCAATGAGAGGCAAGCATGTGCATGGGTTTAGTTATCTAGGCTGAGAATGTGTTACTGAGACATTCTTTTGTAGCATAAAAGTCTATTACACATTACAAATGGCTATTACACATAGATATATTATAAGGAACTAGATAGTGTATGCAGACATAGTGATGAGAGTTGTTCGCCTGGTGCATAGGCCAATAAAGTTTTCTATCTTCCGGGTGTATGCGGCTCACTGAATATGTGCAGTCGTGTTTCCACCCTTGTCGCTGCCCATGACTTCCCAGATGGCCCATAGACTTTACATTGTCTTGACATCATAGCTTTTTTTTTTTTTTGGTTTGGGGAAAGATTTACAAATATAAAACCTCCATGGATCAAGCATTCACGATAGAAAGAGTCATAACTGAGCTTGTTTGCAGTTCAGAGTGTCCTGTCAGCAGTTTTACAGACGGCAATATTCACTGCAATACTACTGGTGGCCACTGGAAAAAATGGGAGTCAATGCCCTGTCTAGTTCATATTACACATCTATGTTACTACCTGAGGTCTTGTGCCAAATTTGGCATCATGTTTCCCTGTGTCATTCAGGTGAACGAGCATTATTCACACTACATGGAGCTAAAATGAATACCTAATTGGCTGTGAATGCTGCAAGCATTCAAACCCTATGTTCTTCTGTTCGTTTATTATTATTATCATTATTATCATCATTCCGCTGTGTTTTTTGGCACTGAATAACTTCAGCATACTTCAACTGATTCAGACCATTCAAACTTCAACCTATTCAGCTCTATTAGGACATTCTGGGTCAACCTTCCTATTTTCCATGACATTCATACTTTCCACAAAATTCAACGTTAAAATTCCGATTCCTATTAAATCCCATTCAACAAAAACTTTGGCACGGAACTCGTTCCACAGCAAGGCAAATTAATCACTAAAGCGCCCTGAACCAACATTAGAACGTGTCCTAAAAGGAAATGAACACATATACATCTTATCAAATCAACCAGCTTACATAACTGACACTGCAGGATGGTGTGTTTTCAAATTGGTTGTGTCTCCCTCATTGGGATTGATGCACTTAGTCTTTTTTCCGGTTTGAATTAGGAATGTTGATGATTGATAATTAATTGATCAATTACTGTTAAGAATTTAAGCAGTTAAAAATATATTAACTGATAATGTGTATGTTCTGCACCATATCTCTGGAGCTCACAGGTTTTCAGGTGGACGAGCAGCCTTTTGGAGCGAGAGCCATATTGTTTTATTGTTCTGTTTGCTTCAATTATTTGTGTCTCAAGAATTAATGTTTCACATAACTATTGAGCCGCTAGAATGATTTGAATTAGACTTAAACAGAGGAAAAAAAGACATGTTTTGTTTCTTATTGATTATTTATGATTTATTGATTAACGTGTTGAAGTATTTGTTAGGGAAAATGCACAAAATTTGCATCTGTAGTTTGAATAGACACAAGATGAAAGTGTGAATGGATCATCTCTTTTCTTTGTTTTTTTCTTTTCTTTTCTTTTCTTTCCTTCCCTTTTCTTCTCTCTGTCTTCCCACTTGACAGTCCGCTGTCTGCCTTGGGATTGCTAATTACTGTGATCTAACTTGCGTTGTCTGCCCGAATGCAGCCAACTATTTTGTCTCGTCTTTACTGGTCAGGGCATAATGAACAAACAAATTTTCAATGAAAAAATGAACGCTAGCTATTTCCAAACTGAACCGTCTGTAAAAGCTAACAAAAAATGTCAGAATTGCAATCGGCTCTGACCTATTTATTCTAATAGACGATGTTGCTTTTTTCCCATCACCAGCTGTGCCATACCCTCCACAACACAAGCTGACTTTGAAAGAGTTATTTGAAGATGGCAAGCCCAACGCCGAGCTGCTCCGCAACCACCTCGTCAAAGAGGGCAGGGTGGAAGAGGACGTGGCTCTCAGGATCATCAATGATGGGGCCAACATCCTCCGCCAAGAGAAGTGCATGCTGGAAGTGGAGGCGCCTATAACAGGTAGGCTGGCAGATGCTCACTAAGAGCCCTCAAGAGACACTCTGATGTTTGAGGCGGGTTTAAACTTCCAGCCATATTGTCCAGCCAACTGTGCTGTGTTTAATTTGAGCAAGACGCCGAATGACTGTCAGTACTGGCAAGCTGTTTTTTAGCTGACCTTCACCTCTGACCACCCTGTGAACACAAATGTCTTAAGAGGTCTATCCACCTAGTGTATGGGATCCCCCCCATGCAGGATGGTTGTCTAAAGATTCTTCCAGTGCTACCATGTTAAGTAGTTTGAAACAGTAACTATTGGATGCACAATACATTAGTCATTCCGAGACAGCAGTGATAGTGTTGTGAACAAAGAGTAAACACAGCACCAACCTAGGCATTATTCCATTGCAACAGTGTTTCTGTATGCCGGCAGCTGGTGTATACCCAGTCCCGTGCCAGATCCAAGGGGCCTTACAGGCTGTCGGAGTCAACTCAGTCAACAGTCAGTTCTCGAAAAATATCTGCCCCGTCTTGGCTGACCTTTGCGTGGCCTAAGTTCAGCACCCTCAGATCCAAGCAGCCCTCAAGATAAATTGATATGTAAATATAAGTTACTCAGCTACTCAGTTTCCCTTACTCATCTAGCATAAAATGGCTAATGTGGACCAGTGAAAATTGGACATAAAAAACACTCCCTTGATTGTGTAGTTTGAGAAGCTGCCACCATTATCTCTCTGTTGTTGTCATCTGTCGGACAGGACAGATGGCACTTAGGAGTACAGTCTTTATTTATTTTTTTATTTGCAGGGCTGTACTAGGGCTGAACAGTTAATCGAAATATTATAAGAATCATAGTATGGTCAAGTCCAAAAAGCAGGAGCTGCAGTTTTGTTATGAAGGTATAATGTGTCATTACAATAAATAAATGAGGTGTTGAAGTGTTACAGAGATGTCCTGGCCTACAGATCATATTCTTGTTTGGTACAGACCCCAGCAAAAATCACATAATCATCATTTTTGTTTTGTTTTTTTTACACAGTGAAAATGAAATGCAAAAATTACAGTTCCCACTCAGTCTCATTGCAATAGCTGTCAGGATCATTCAGCCCAAGGCTAAACCCGTGGCAGAGCCAGTTAGATAATATGTCTTTGCAGAGATAATATGAGGATGCTAATTGTTTTGAACAAACTTTCCAAACACTGAAAATTCTGCACTATTTTTTGCGCATTTCACAAATCCTTGTCTTAAAGGCTCTCATTTGCACATGTATGACACTTATGTTGGCATTCCAAAATATTTGCCGTGCATGTGTTAAGAGCTGCGAAGATTTGCTGTCATGCGCCGCCAGCATCTCTAACACACTTTGAAAATTGTGAAACATTGTTACAAATGTTAACTCGGTATCAAGACTATTCAATCTTTAGATCTGTCTTGAGTATAATGTCCTCCACTTGAACACTCTGATGTCTGCAGTTTGGTGTCATATCACAATATCTCTTGAAATAACAGGAACATCCTTTCATGTCCCTCATTTTAGAGTATAATTTTAAACACAACTGTGTTGACTCCGTTTCATCTTGCAGGAGATGAATATAATTTTGGCTAATTGTATGCTTGTATCTGTATGGATCCTATTTACATGTCTGTCCTCCTTTTGTGCAAAACCTGTTTTGTGCTTCTTTTAAAGTGCTTTGAAATAAACTTGAAACTTAAAACTTGATGACTGAACCCAAACCTGATCTGAGAAGAAAAATGCTAAATGTATAGAAGGCAAGTATGTCTGGTTCTTTGAGCAATTAACAGCAGCGTGTCTGTCTTTCTACAGTATGTGGTGATGTCCATGGCCAATTCTTTGACCTTATGAAGTTGTTTGAAGTGGGGGGATCACCCAGTAACACACGGTATCTCTTCCTCGGTGACTACGTAGATCGAGGATACTTCAGTATTGAGGTAAGTTGTTGTTTCTTCACGTTATTCATCAGTAATGATTTATTTTACAGTTAAATTTTAAAAAAAACAACCACATTTGGGTTGCATTGCAAACGTTGGCACTTGAATACATAACACAGTGACACAATTGCAAAGTAGATGTTTAGGTTTGGTTTGCTTTTACAAGCGTGGGTAAACTTGATCTCACATGCTGGCGTTCTCGCTGTTGTTAAGAGTGAGAGAAAACCATATTCTTACTGTAATTTGTTGGACAAGCTGTAATATGAGGGTGTAACAATGCACAGTCATGCAGTTTTGTCAGTGTTGTATCATTTGTTTTTGATTTGGGCAGAGATTGGTTCTTTAGATTTTTCCTTACATGGATGTTTTCCATTTCTTACTTCATTAAATGAAATCTTATTAGAAATGGAAAATGTTAACTATTTGTCATTTATACTATAGTTAAAATGGACTGAAATATTAACACAATAACATAGCAAGCTAAATAGTGAATATTGTGCATTGAACAGTGTGATGTGTTTCAGTGCACTGGTGTGTGATCAGTTAATTAGATGTGTTTATTGTAATTTCTATATTTTGACCTCAGCTCCAGGTTTAAACTGTCATTGAATGAGTCAGATCATAATCTAGTCTGACTTCCTGGTGTGTTTTTGGCTTCTGACACTCTGCTGCTTGTATCCTAGTGTACTGCGTGTGAATTAGGGCAGAGTTGATGTAATAAGATGAAGATAAACTTAACTGTGTGTGTCCCATTTTGATTCTCAAGATGGTTAAAGTGGCAATTTCGGAAGATGTTCATTTAAATAAATGTCTGTTAAATCACAGTGTGTTTCCTAATTAAGTAACACAATGGGGATTGAGTTTATGGCGGACTGGAACAGTCAGGAGCTGCACACCTCCAGCTTCTCAGCATAGTAACCGACTCCTTTCCCTGTGCCCTGCTGTTCACAGGCTGGTGGCGTGTGCAGCATAAAATCAGATCACAGTTGCTCACAAAATGATGGAAAAAGGCCTGTTACTACCTGACAGTTTTTTTTTATTATAACAACAAGACTTTGCTTTGCAGCTCTCAGAATTCTGTGACCTGTAGTGTTAAACCGCATTTGCCGTTACCACCAGTAACCGCAGGTGCCACCAAATTAACCACGACCAAAATCTTCTAGATTGCCACTTTAAGATGGTCAAAATAGCTACCAAAATTTTTAGGTTTTGCTGCAGGGCTGCTCTGAGGATCCTCGGTGCTTCTTGACCAAATGGGTTTTGGCTGTCTGAAGTTCTATTTCAATGACAACTTCAAAGGGCAGAGTCCATACATGCTTATTAGAATGGTTAAAAATAAGAGGATTGGAAGAGAGAGCTGTAAACCGGCTGCACAAAGTGAAACTGCAGTACCCTTAATGAGACCTCTGGCTGGAGGGTGGCAGCTGTTGTATGGCAGTTACAAAGGTGACCCAGCTTCATGGGTAAAAAAAGGTATCAAAACGTACATGGAAAATACTACTGCTGTGTAATCCTCTCCTCTTCTGTCCACCTGTATTAGTATACTTCCAACCATCATACTTTGAATGGACTAGCATCGCTTTGTGCCAAATGTTAGCCCTGATTAGCTAAAACAAGAGACAGATCATCAAATCGTTTCGTCAAAATGAAAAACATAGTAAAGAAACGCTGAAGTTGTTGAACTTAGATGACTGTGTCAGCATGTTTTCTGACAAAAAAACCCCTCAACTAATTGTGCCAGATGGTATGAAATAGTCTCAGGTCTAGCTTAGTAAAAAAAATAAAATAAAATAGGTTACTCTGTGGGAGTAGTGTGAACTTCGAGATGGCTCAGCATCAGTATTCTGCAACACATATCAAACTCAATTTGTTCCTGTGAATACTTCAAAGGACTTCTGATTTTAGCACTCACTGCGGAGCATGAGGACTTGTAGTGTACACTACAGTGCAGTGCAGGTTTGGTATTTCAGAAGGGAACCCCACCAGTGTTACACATCCAAGTCAGCTAACAGGTCTTTGGGAGGACGACTGTATATGTGAAGACGGTAGGGCTGCACGATTTGGTGAATAAGTCATGTTGCGACAGTTTTGACTGAAATTGCGATTGCATTGTTTTGCATTGCAATTTTCATGTTCACTGAAAAAAAAACCCTAATAAAATCATGATAATGTAATATTTATTGAGATCAGAACCAAACAAACATGTTTGTTCATCATTAAAATGCTGTTTTCTCAGAGTTTTACTTTTTCAAAAGGTGTTAAGAAGTCTTTTGTGGCTTCAGAGGGAACTATGTAAAATCTGATAAAGTCGCTCCAGGCTACATCAGCTGGTACTAGAGTAACACAACCAAATGGCTAAACAAAGTGTTGGTGGCCGAGTTGCATTGTGGGTAATTTCTGCACCAGGTTTTGACAAGGTAGAAAAATGTTATTGAATATAAAAGACGATATCTGTAGTTCTGATATGTCAGTTTTGATCCATTTTGTTTCTAAACCGTCTATTGTGAGTTGGACAGTGTTATAAGACTGTAATCAGTGGCGTTCTCTCTTAAGTGACATGAGATATGTTTTTTGTTTGGTAGTCCTGATTCATCTGTCGTTTAGTTAAAAGATATTTTGTTGATTTTGGAGATCCCTGTCCACAAAAGCGGTAGTGTTTCCACCATAATAACCACAAAATATATTGCCGAAACTAAAATTATCTCAATAAAAAAACATCCTCCTGCTTCTTTTAAACTGGCTCACGTACAATTTGAGGCAACATTGGCTGTGAAAATGTAAACACAGGCTCATTTCATCTGATTTCACAGAGGCTCCCGACCTAGTGGCAGCCATTAAGAATAACTATACAGAAATAGCCAGTCTTTTTGCGGATTGGTCTTGTTCATTTATGTAGGTCATATGAAAGCATCAGAAATAATTGAGGGTGTTTCATAACCAGTTAAAAACTCCCCGTAGTAGCTTTAATTATTTCTTTGTAACATCCTGAAGACATACTCATCAACAACTTAATTGTTGCGGTGCCTTCAGGAATATTTGCACAGGAGAAGTAGAAAACAAAGGATGTATTTGTCAGGGTGGTGCGGAGTGGGCTGGACGTAAGAGTCAGCAAGACCACTGTATGCTAACATTTTGATGGGGGGATTTTGATGGGTGCTGAGCAGTACACTGAGGTGGGTGAAATGTCACAGATGAAAGGAGCAGACTGAAACAGCATAGGGAATGATTTTAGAGTTTGTGTCCACTGAAGACCTCAAAAAAATTGGAGCTGGAATTGTTTCTCCATGTATTATTATAGAAAACTGACACTTTAAACACTCCCAACCCGAAAGAGGTGAGTGACCTCTTTTCCACTTGAATAACAGTTGAGCTTGTCTGAGACACAGTGCTTATCAGTGTCACTCTCCAGCTCCTCCACTCACTGCGGCTGAAGCCCGGGTGTGATCAGAGAGGAGTGCATAGAGAGAGGAGAGCGTACATACGTGTCGTGTTTAGGGCTGCACAGAATGTCTTTTTTTGTGTGTGGAAGTTTTGAATGCTTCTATTGAAGTTTTCTAATTAAGCTCCAATTGAAATCTTTGAGCGAACTCTCAACTCAAATGAAGTGATTCATCAGATTAAATGAGTTCTTTTTTTTTTTAAATTAAATCCTCTTCCTTCAGTGAATATAACTTGTCATTTTTGTCAGCGTGAATGGAAATTTACGGTGCTGTTAGATTGCTGCTAGACCTGTATTAACAGCTTCCCTTTGTGTCCTGCAAATGCAACAACGAACTGTTTTTTGATGGCAGTGAAAATGTGTTTTTTTTCCCTGAACGATCACAAAACTTTTATCAATGTATCAAATTTTTTATTTCTACACACGATTTATTTTTTCTCACTGTGTGATTACTTGCCACTTTAAAACAGCATATTTGTAATGATCCATGATTAGGTTAGTTAGACAAAACTTTCACACAGTATGTGTCTTGTCCAGGTTCCTTTTCCATCCAACTTCATAGAAGCCAAAATACCTCCATACGCTAGCTTTTAAGCCAGGGGGTCGGATTGTATCCATCTGCAGTTGCTCACACTCAGAAATCCTCATCAAAACTGAAGAAGTATCCTAGTTGAGAATGAAATCACAACACCCATGTTTACGTCACTTACATGTCACCATCCAGTTGGTTCAGCCATGAGGAATGTACGGCCCAGTCTTACAGAATTGTTCATAATGTCAAGAACTGGGTTTTGATTTTATTGGGAATGTTTGGGTCACATGTGTAGGGATCAGTTCTACAACTGATTGATCCGATACTAATTCCAGTATTTGAAAATGCCTCCAATACAGCCTAAAAGGCTGCAGTTGGTATCGGATTACATGAGTTTATGCACTGATCTGATAACACAGAATTTATTAGGGAAGAACTGGACATTTCAAGCAAGTGTGAAACAGCCATCTCAGGAGTTTACGCTACTTTTTGCAAATTCGCTACTTGGTAATTGTCAATTCTGGCACTTTTGACAGCTGTACAAACACTATCTGAGTACATTCTTCCCCTTGATAATGATCCCATGATAAACAGCAGAGCTATGGTGATCTATTGTAGTCCTTCTCAGACACACACACAAACAGGTAAACACAGAAACTTTTTCAAGTAGGGCAACAAATATGTTTCTCATGACTGTCAAAGCCCCAGAGGACTCTATGTGTCTCCGGTGCCTCTGTGTTTCCAGTGTTTCACTACAGACAAGGAAAGTCTGACAGCAGCTGCCCATTGCTGGTTAGCAGTCTTCTAGCTGTAACTGAGCAGTGTTCAGTCTATCAACTTTGCAACTGTGCAGAAATACTGGGTTTAAATAGAATGAATGACATGCCAAAAAAATGTTAATTTAGAATTTGATTATCAATGTTATGAATGAAGCCTTGAACAATTACAGTCCTAGTCATGTTATTTTTTATAGATATAACTATATATATATATGATTCTCGTCAAACGCCTACAATATGGAATAGTCTGTATGGAATGTATGAGTAATTCAGCATATCAGAGGAAGCAGCTTGGCCTGTGAAGTCACCACAAAACCAAACATTCGCCTAAAAACCTCAGATTCTTGCTGTTTGCTCTGACTAGCAGGGCTGAAAATTCTCTGAATTTAAAAGAAGACCACAGAGCTCACTTCGGTAACACATAAGACAGATATAGGAAAATGGATATCAGGATGTGGTTGCCTTGGTAACATAAAGAATCACTGGAGCCTCTTGAAGTGGCATATTACCTTTGCAGGCCAGCAATTTGCCAAAGTCTAAATTCAGTGCATGTGAGCAATCCATTTCATTCTCTAAGCTCTTCTTTATCTACTTAGTAAATTCTCTTTGATCCAACATGAGTGTGTCTATGGACTAACTCTCCTAGCCCCAGCATGGACCCCATACACACCAGCCATCGGCTGAAGTGTGTGTGTGTGTGTGTGTGTGTGTGTGTGTGTGTGTGTGGGTTTGAGGTGAAGGTGTCCAGCCATGTCTGCCGCACAAAGCCTTGTGCTGTTTCCCTTTGTCTGGCTCTCCCACTCCAGGCTCAAACACAGAGCGGCTGGCTAAGAGAGGAGCAGAGGGCTCTCATTAAAACCCATGTCAGCTCCGAGTCACTCCGAGCCGTGTCCCTTTCTCCGCCTCCGCACACGAGAGATCAAGTCACAGCGACAGCCCCCGCTGCGCGTTTACCTACACTTCACAGTTCACTATTCCTCCTGACAATGGAAGTGAATAATACAACGTAGTCCTGGCTGCCACGCTCCTGCTTTTTTTGCATTGTCAGTTTGGTGAATACACACCTGCTGACTCTGGTTACCTTGGCATCTTGTTCCAGTGACTTAATAGCAGGCCGTGATTGGTGCATGTTAAAAGAGTGGGCTGAGAGTGGCAAGTGGCAGCTATTGAGCAGTGCCCTCTCTGAAGAGAAAGCAAGTTCATTTGGATTGTAAATGCTGTTCTGCTTATCATAGAGTTTTATTGTTTTTTGCAAGGACAGTTGACCCCAAAAATCAAAAATACATATCTTTCCCCTGGACTATAGCGCTATTTATCTTTTTATCGGTTGCAGTTTTGGAGATATCAGCCGTAGAGATGTGTGCCTTCTCTCTAATATACAATAGAATTGAATGGTACTCGGCTTGTGGTGCTCGAAGCACCAAAAAATCCATTTGAAAAATTCAAAACCGGTGTCTCCTTCCAAAAATCATGATCCGTTTACTCAAGATGATTCACAGACCTTGGCATGGAGCGAAGACCGGAGAGAAGGCAGACATTAACGTGCCACACCAGATGGTTTGTCACACAGAACCATCTGGGAATTCATCCTAGGAAACTGTTTGGAAAAGGGCAAGCACTCTCAAAAAACACTTGGCAGGTGATTGGATGAACCATCTGTCTGTCACGTTAACCAATCAGATTGACAGTTATGTGGGCATTTCTCGCTGTTGTGACACCCAAAACCACTCCCATAGCTGCCAGTAGTCCCTCCCTAGGACACTGATTGGCTGCACTACTTTTGGTGCGGACAAAAATATATAACTTGGAAACCTTGCAAGATGGATTCTCTCGTGATCTCGCAAATCCAGCTGCCTCACAAAGTAAAGCAGACGTCTCTACCTCTGATATCTCCCAAAAAACAAAACAGGCCAAAGAAAAAAAATATGTATTTTTCAGTCTGGGATGAACTGTCCCTTTAAATTAGAACCTCTAATATCGCTGCAGGAGAACATCGTCTTGCCTCTCAGATGAGACGAGATTGTGAAGGAAAAACAAATCTCTCAGTACCGTGCCACAGGTAATCATATGTGTGTTTCGAAGGGGGGGAGAGTGGGGGAATGACATGCAGCAGAGGGCCGTGGGCGGGAGCTGAACCCACGGCCGCTGCAGAGGACTCACAGCCTCAGTATATGGGGCAAATGCTCTACCAACTAAGCCACCAGGCCACCCATTTGGTTCTATTTTTTAAAATCTCCTGTTAGACTGTCGCTGCTTGCCTTGCTCAAGGTCACTGTCAGACTGAAACGCAGAGACAAGTGTGTGTGGGAGTATGTGTTTTTATTCTTTTTTGGAAAAAGTTTGTTTTACTGCAGTCATTTAAAGGGAAAATTCAGCACTTCTAATGTGGATGTGATTGTAAATGTAGTCAATTGAAGGAATAAATTTCTCATCGTGTGCCAGTGATATATCACTGGATGCAGGGAGAACAACAGCAGGAGAATTCAGCTTTCTCATTCAATATAGCACTAAGGAAGTAATTTCTTCAATTGGCCACATTTACTATAAGCGCTGATTTAATATCCACATGAAAGGTGAGTTTTGCCTATTCATTTAAAAGACTCAGTGACGAAGAGTTTTCTGCATCAATGTGAACAGTGCAGCCCTAAAGCAACTTTGACGGTTTGCAGAGTTTCTACCTGAGTCCAGTAACACCTTGTGCATGAAGTCCATTTTTCTCCGCCTGCAAATTTTTACTCCATTCTTTCGTGTGCTGAGGTGTAACAGCTTTAGACAAACTTGAGATTTGTGTGTGATAGAGCTGAAACAGTCAGTTGATCAGTAGATTTTGTTGATCGACAGAAAACTTGTCAGCTGTTTATATGTATAATCACTTAATGATTTTAGTTGTCTTTTCAAGCAAAAACTCCAATCTTTCCCTGGTTCCAACTTCTTTAATGTGAGCATTTGCTGCTTCTTCTGTTTTTACGTCACTATTAACTGAATAACTTTAGATTTTGGTCAAACAAAACAATACATTTAAAGGCACCACCTGTAAATTTATTGTACATATTTTACTATTTGTTGACATTTTATAGAAAAAATACTTCAACAGGGTTTAACGCTAACTTTTAGAAGTGGTTACCAGACAGCAAACCAGTCATCAGCTCATATTTTCAGGAATTATGATACCATGCAGTAATATTTCAGATTAAAAGTCAAAATGTGACTGAAAGGCTTTATTACAGTAAACCGTGGTTTTTTTGTATGTGCTACCTTGAACTAGTGAACCTGAGGTGTTGTTCCTGCTCAGTGGTATAATTCTCCTCCAGGTCAAAGATGTTGGAATACTTTGCACTCAGATTTCCTCTCAGCTTTCCATTCAGATCTGATTCTTTGTCAGTTGAATCAATTTGCACATTCATTTGTGATGCTGACGGGTCAATTTAACTTTTCAGTCCAGACAGTCCACCAACTTCATTCAAGTCAAGTCAAAGTTTCCCTGTACAAAATTCCTTCCTTTGCCTTCCACTCTGAATGCCACTGAACAATGAAGCACACATATAAAAATGAAGAATAATATCAAGTGTAGAAAGGATGAAAATAAGTAACAGAGGAACACTGTGTACAATTTCAACATACAATATCAAAAATGCACTCTATATATGATGTCCAATATACAATAACCAGCATCAGAGAGTGTGCAAAAGTGGCAGTATTGTAAGAAATTAAATCATTTGCGTCGCGCAACAAATGCTTGTGGGCATGCAAGTAAACACAATACAGCGTTGTCTGGTTCCAATTCCAACTGTAATAGCAATATTTGAATATCACTAATCCAACCAGTATTAAAATTTAAAGTTATTTCGGGCGTTTCGCTCTTTGCGAAACATGCAAACTATTTCCTTAAATGCTAAACAGTGGTTGCCATGAATTGGTTGCCAATTTTTTGAAATGTTATTAACGAGCGCTGCAAAATAACCAGTGTGTTAAGCAATAAAGAAAATGGGTTATTATTTGCCACCCTAGGGATAATTTACAGTGAGCAGGTCATTATTGTGAAATAAATCCCAACAGGATGATACAGGGTAATTAATCATCCTGAAGGGGTTTATTTCACAGTAATGACCTGCTGACTGTACATTATTCTTCTTATTACATGGTTAATTATAAAAATAATTTGGCACACATTTAAGTGACACAGAATATTAATTTTAAAACGATTTTTAGTGATTTAACAATGATTTTATTGTTCCTCCAGAGCCTATGTTCAGAACTGTCCACAGCAACAGTCTCTTCATAGCAACAGTCTGCTATACAGAATTAACAGACCTTAGAATGCTGTAATTGACCAATCAGAATTGAGTATTTAACAAAGCCATGTAAAAAGTGACAAATAATATAAACAAGGAGGTGAGTGAGCCAGGGATGGTCACATTCTTTGCAGTCCTTGAGATGCTGAGATGTGGTTCTAATGAGAAGAGAGCTCGGGAAACTGAAAACCAGTTTCCCACAAGCACTTTCAGAGCTGAGACTCTCAAGGTCTGTGCATAAATCGTCAGTGCACTCATTTGACTTTTCCCTTCTCCCTCCGCTCACGCCACATTTTCTCTCCTCTCGCTGTCTCTCCATCCCAGTGTGTTCTCTACCTCTGGTCGCTCAAGATCAACCACCCCACCACACTCTTCCTCCTGCGTGGGAACCACGAGTGCCGACACCTCACAGAGTACTTCACCTTCAAACAGGAATGTAAGTGCAGTGCATCTCTCAGCCATACGAAGGCCAGTCTAATGTGCTCCTACGCTTTCTGTGCCACTTCAGAGTGGCCTGTATCAATCAGGTTTCACATTTCAGACAAAGCCTGGACATAAGGGTATGACACAGCACTTGCAGTGTGAGTGCAGGATTGCTCTTGTAGTCACTATCGTCCTTTTTATTTCCATAGACGTGAGGCAGAAATTAGGATTTAGGAAACACAAAATTTTGAGAAATATTGGTATTTCCATGCCAGAGATGAAGCCAGTGAGGTGATTGACTGTTATTAAATCGACCAGCTCCCCTTAAGTAGGACATGTTTGTCAGAAAGTGTCTGCTGGGTGAGGAAGTCCCGTCACAAGATGTGGCAGTTCATCAGCGTTACACACTCCGCAGAGGAGATGAAGCCTTTTCCTTTTCATGTTGCAGACGATGAACTGCTGGAGCATGGAGAGCAGCCAGGCATTCTGCTGATGCTTTTCAGACAGTTACACACACACTGATTTCAATCTGGGACAGTTGAGTGTGTGAATCTGTGTCTGTGTGTGTGTGTATGCGTGTGTGTGTGTGTGTGTGAGAGGCAGGTGTGTAGGCATTAGTATGCAGCCTTAGAAACAAAGACATTTTGGCAGACAGTGAAGACAACCTTGCCAGCTGCAAATAGATTTCACTCACTACATCTCCCCCTCACTTCCACCCACTTACCACCTCATCCACACACACACACACACACACACACACACACACACACCTACACACACACACACACACACAAAGTGTGTCATTACACACTGTGCAACCTTTCAGTGCGTAAGGTGATGGTTGATGGAGGCGGGGTGTAACACTTACGGAGTGAAATCTTTTTATTCACAGTAAAAGCAAGAGCAGTGTTTCCCAATTTTTTTTTTTCCAGGGACACGCTTTTCAAAAATGATAAACCATCACGACCCAATTCTGCCATTTCTGCATCCCCTTATATATCTTGGCACTTTAATTAAAAACATGTTAAAACTTTAGAAATAAGAAGTAATTGCATTTAAGCTGAGTTTTTGTTTCCAGGAAAACAATATCACAGTAAAATATTTCAAATGATTTTATAAAAGCTGTACTGCAGATCTTCAATTCTTCAAGTCTTCAATTTGCAGAATGTTGTCCATGTGTTTTTTTAAATTTTCTTATTTGGGGACCCAAATAAAATCTCCTGGGACTTTCTTTTGGGTCCCAACTAGGGCTGCAACTAACGATTACTTACATAGTCGATTAATTGGTCAATTACTTTCTTGATTAATTGTTTTTTGTTTTAAAATGTCAGAAAATGGTGAAAATTGTCAATCAATGTTTCCCAAACCCCAAGATGACATCCTTCAGTGTCTTGTTCTACTCACAACCCAAAGTTTACTGTCATAGAGCCAAATAGTTGGCAATTAATTTAATAATTAATTAATAATTGATTTATTGTTGCAGTCCCAACCAGATCTTTGGGAATGACTGGGTAAGAGTATGCGTCCAAACTAAATGAGTAGATAAAGCAGCAGGGGTAGGAAAAATAATCATTTTTTAAATGCATTCTGATCATCAGTTATTTTGAGTTCGTAGTGCTTCCCCATCTGTTGGCTGCCGAGGCTAAATTGCTTTCTGTATTTATAAACCACAGAAAAATCACATGTAGTGGAAGGAGAGAAGAGCTGAATGTACCTAATGATGGAATATGCCCTGCTCCTTGATAGTGTTTACTTTAAATGCTGCTAAACTGATGAATCATTTCAGCACTGTGGTATCACACTGAGTCATATTAGACCAGATTTGTCCAAGCGATTAGGTATTGTAGGTGAAGATGATTACAAGTGTGACCACGACAGAGATATCTGACCTGACCTTGACTTCCTTTAGCACAGGAGTTATCTATAGGACACATGGTTTTAGAGCAAGTCTCTTTAATGCTCAGTTAGTGTTAGGGGTGGGAGGAAAATAGATACAGCAGGGCTGGGCAATATGACTTTTAAATTATATCTCTTATTTTCTGGCTTTTTGATATACAAACATGTTTATCTTATAAATATATATTTCATCATTTGCATTACTGTTGTTTAACCTACCCTACAGGATATAAAGTAGTTAAAATTAACTCAGCCATAGACATCTACAGCACTGAAATGCAACATTAACATTATTGCACCTGTAATATTAATCCAAAATATATTAGTTAAACACTTTACTGCGCAATGAGTACTTTAAGTTTGACATACTTTTACCTCAGTAAGGTTTCGAATGCATAACTTTTACTTGTAGTGGAGTATTTTTATATTGGTATATTTTTTTTTATATATGGTCAAAATTAAATATCACAGTATATTTGACCAAATACTTCAATATTGAGGTAAAAGCAAACAATAGAACAGTCTGGAAAGTTCAGAAAATTGCATCACTTTACTGTGATGCAGCCTTTAAAACCAAGAAATAACAACACTTATACCATATCATGATATAACGACATCCAAAATCTAACATGATATCACAATATCGATATAATATCGATTTATAGCCCAGCCCTATTATATTGATACATAGATGCTGAGCATCGATCTTTAATTACGTAAATTATTAAAATTGCAAATGTGAATTAAACTTTTTGGTACTAGAATCATTAAACCAATTGCCTTTTTAGTAGTTCCACTACATAGGACTGAGTTTATTTTCTGGTGAGGTCAGCAGAGGTCATGGTCTACAGGATTGGTTGGTTTGTATGACAGTATTGGTCATTCTGTCTGTATGATGATTCCATTTTATCATTTAAAAAGCCTTATTTTATCATTGTTAATCTTTTTTTTTTTTAAAGGAAAAGAATCAGTGCAAATGTGTTGTTCTGAGACATGACAGTCATCACCTTAACCATGAATGACTGCTTGCAAGAAGCAGTGGACAGCTGACAAACCAGGAGTCAGTTTCAAAATTAAAAATTTCCACAGGCTGCATGACAAAGGAGCGCTCATTTCAAGTCAAGGCCTTAAATTTACAGACTTTTCTATGTGACTTGATGTGCTCACTCGGTATTCGAGCACTGATTGTTCAGTCTTTACCACCCACACTGTACTGTCCTGTCCAGGCTGTGTTCTGGCTGCTCCTGCCCTATAAGGACTCGACTTCCTCCTGCCCTAATCTGACCTGCAGTGTTGTGCAAGTGACACTGCAGAAAAGTGCCTGGAAACGATCATCAGGCCTGCTGTTGGCAGAAGAGCTGTGCTACTTCTTCACAACACCTCTTACAAACCTTAATATAGTCTGAATAAACAGATACAACAGAATTTTGCCAGTTTGTGTTTTCCAAAAAGAATTAGAGGTTGTTTTAAAATTAGTTGACCTATAATAGTTAACCCTGTTTTGTACTGTTGCCTTGTGTTTGCTGCAGGTAAAATTAAATACTCTGAACGGGTGTATGACGCCTGTATGGAGGCCTTTGACTGCCTGCCCCTCGCTGCCCTGCTCAACCAACAGTTCCTGTGTGTACATGGCGGACTCTCACCAGAAATCAACTGCCTAGATGACATAAGGAAAGTAAGTGATCAGCCACTGACCCCTGAAGTTGTGGTAAAATATAGAAAATAGCATCATAATTAGGGATGCACCGATTGACCGGCCAGAGATCGGAACCGGCTGGTCAGCGTCACATATCCGATTCTGTGCCCCTCATATTTGCATACATACTCTGTACGATGGTCGCGTCATGTGTGCAGCACACACTGGCCGTAATGTCACACCCACCACAGTGCTGATCATAGCAGCACACGCTCAGACATATGCTCGCATGAAGTCAGTGTTAGCGAGACACTCCAAGAACAGAATAAAGAGAAGACAGACAGTCTACAATGAGACAGAACAGCTGATGCTGTCGCCAAACAGCCTTAAACTTTGTAGCTCTTCATGCTAATGTTAGCCAGCAGCAGACTGCTGTTCACAGACTGACCGTTAAAATCTCACCTCCTGTTCTGGCTGAAGAATAAACAACCTGTGTTGATGTGTCTCCTCAAACATTTTCTCATCCAGACTCGTTTAACTTCTTCTGTTTTTGCAAAGTTTTACTACAGCAAACTGTTGCACCGCGTCAGTCTCCGGTTTGTTTACATCTGCGTCTACACAAGATCACGTGAAATCTCAAAATCTCGCGAGATCACGTTTCCTCTAGTACATAATAAGGCCTGGCTGAAATCTGAAGCACTTTTGGAGAAAATATATTATTAAGTTATTTGATAATCAGTGTTTTATCATGAACATCCAATTTAGTTTTACAAGAAAAGTTGCAAAAATGTTTGTGAATGCTGTCAATTACATTTCTTAGAAAGAATGAAAATCGGAATCAGCCAAAATTGGAATTGGCAGGTCAGACCCTTAAAAAAAAATCGGAATCGGCCAAAAAAAAATTGGAATCGGTGCATCTCTAATCATAATGCCATACCCTTTCTCAAATTCCTCATTGCTCAACTCCTTATTTATTCATTTTAAATTACTCATTATAACTTACTACAGTCAAATGAACTATATTGGTTTGAAAGGATTGTCACAAGAAGTCTAAACTGCACATTATCTCCACTAAATGTGTTTCTGTGTTCTGTGTTCAACAGTTAGACAGGTTTAAAGAGCCGCCAGCATTTGGGCCAATGTGTGACCTGATTTGGGCCGACCCCGGTGAGGACTACGGCAGTGAAAAGACGACTGAACACTTCAACCATAACTCCGTCAGAGGCTGCTCTTACTTTTTCAGGTATCGGATAAATTTGCTGCCTTCATCACTCCTGCTGCAGCTACAGGAGCACAAGGCACTTTATTTTAATATAAAGAATTGATTTTTTTTTAAAAATCATACCGTGGACTGATTTTTATTGACCAATCACAAACATGATGATGAATGATAATAAAATAGAAAATGGGCTGCATGACACGGGTCAGAGGATGGAGCTTCAGTGTTTTGTAGGTCAAACTGCTTATTGAGGCACTTTCAAAAATGGCTCTCTCAAAACAGGTTAACGGATAAAAACAGCTTGTTCAAAATAGGTTAACACATTAAATGTGACTTTTACAAAATAGGTTAACAGATGCAAACAGCCTGATCAGAATATGCTCATTAAAAATAGGTTCAAAAATGCTCAATAGGCACACATGTCAATAGCACATAAAATAGAAGATAGCAGCAGCCTGTTCAGAATGGGAAAGAGCAGTCAGGACAGACAAGCAGATGAACAGGCAAGTATGTCAGCATGTTTATTTCAGGAGGCATTTATACTCCTTCATTTATAAATGTTAAGACTGTATATGATGCCAGACTTTGCTGATTTGAGTACAAGTACTTGATCATAAAAGATATTGTGAGTCAGCTAGAGATGGACTTCATCAATTCTCCTGGAGCTGATTGCAGCAGCTGTTTGTTCATTCATACTTAGCCTAATTTTAACTAGTTAACTTAGTGGAGATTTGCAGATCATGAAATTAAACCATGTTGCACCACACAAACTGGTTCTTGCTTAGATATTAGTTGCAACTACTTTCGTCCTGATTGACATCTCAAGAATTATTGGATGGATTTCCATGAAATCTGATGTTCATCTTCCTCTCGGGATAAATTGTTATAACTTAAGTGATCTGTTGAACTGATATTGATGATTGATCATCTTGTCAAACATTCACCTTGTCCAATGCTTGCTTTGGAGCTAACCACCTGCAAATCAAACGACATCACTGTCAGCCTCAGCTGTACTTTGTGTTTAGTGACAATTGGAAAATATCAGTATGCCAACATGCTAAACTAACGGTGAATATAATAAGGATTATGCTCACTAAACATCACCATGTTAGCATTGTCACTGTAAGCAAGTTAGCATTTAGCTCAAAGCACCACCATGCCTAAGAGCAGAGCAGCTAGTGTGCTGTCGACTTGTCACACACAAACTTTTGCAACAAGTGTAACTGTTGCTTAGCTTGGGGTCTTGTTGTTGTTCCACTGTTCATCCAGCAGGATGGAACAGGGGTATAATGTTTTAAAGACGTGTTATTATCATTTGTCATTGTTTTTGTATGTTTAAATCAATGAGACAATGAGGTCTAGGAGCTCGACGGCCATATGACAGGGACGGTAAAGGTCATTTATACAGTTAGGAAAAAATTGTTGTTGCCTGACGTCTATGTTGTAAGTCACACTAGAGGCTGTTGTTTGATACGTCACGGCCGTTACACCTCTTGTGCTTCTGGAATGCCGGCATGCTATCTGAAATCACACTGTGGCAGCATTATATCAGTGTTGTTTGGTTCAGTGTGAAAATGCAAAACAGGGGCAATGACAAGTGTTCTTCAGCAATATTGCAGGATCTCTCCGTAAAAGGTGCTAATAAAGCAGCCTCTAAGTTTAAATTATGCTACATTGCTAATTTAAAATATCTCGTAGTTAGAACCCAGGAAAGATTTAACTCACAAACTTAGTAACAGAGTTATAAATAGCTGATTCAGCCAAATCCTGACCTGGTCTGATGTCCACTGAACTGGTAAATGTCAGAAACCGTTAATCTTGGACTGACATTCATCTATGAAACGTTGATCGCACACTAATTTTTCTTGAGCTGCCCACTAATGGATCAGTGGGGCAGTGAAAGACAGAAAAGTCTGGTAAAACCTTCAAGTCCCCTCATCCAGCTGAGCCTGTCTGCTTTCTCGCCTCCTTCCGTCTGCTCTGGCTTTAGTCTCCAGCTTCTGGAGAGACCAGCAGAGCTCATAAATACCAGAGGCCTGGCTATGGGCACTCAGCATCTTTAAACCCCCCCAGCTCAACAGGCCGGAGGGCACGGCATGCTGAAAATAAATATGAAAGTATTTCCATCGGCAAACAACAGCCAGTGGAGTCATAAGTGGCCTCATGCTGTTCCTTTAATGGTTTGAATAAGCTTTGACCTCCACTCAGTGTTATTACACGTCTGTTTCTCTTTCTCTTTGCAGTTACTCAGCAGTGTGTGACTTTTTGGTAAATAATAACTTGCTGTCAGTAATAAGAGCCCATGAAGCACAGGATGCAGGGTAAGTAGGGTTACAATTTTCTGAATTAAATGCCAACATATTAAAATTTAAAATGTGTTTTGATGAGTCGTTTTGTTTGCGGTCTCACAGGTATCGGATGTACAGAAAAAGCCAGACCACAGGCTTCCCTTCGTTAATCACAATCTTTTCAGCTCCAAATTACCTAGATGTGTACAACAACAAAGGTTTCTGTCTTCATTTTTCCTCAGTCTTATTGCTGTATTTCTGGGGGTTTTTGTAGTCCTTGAATCTTTCCTCCGATCCCTTTCCTTTAGCTGCTGTATTAAAATACGAGAACAACGTGATGAACATCCGACAGTTCAACTGCTCACCCCACCCTTACTGGCTGCCCAACTTTATGGATGTCTTCACATGGTCTTTGCCTTTTGTTGGAGAGAAAGGTGCGTTTGTTGTTTTAATTGGGAAAAATGTGGATGGAAAGCCAAAAATAAACCCTTTACTGCGTAGCCTATGGTTCATTGACTTTGTGGAATATACAGACCCAGACTCACCCAGAGACTCTTGAGATTTTCTTTCTCCATGAAGTCATGGCATAGGAGTGAATTTTATTTAAAAAAATTTGATCTGCAGCTCATTCAGAACACAGCAGGTAGCTTTTTTTTACAAAGACCAAGAGATGGACACATTATACAGGTTTTCAGTCTTGAATTTTGGGGACTTTCCACCTCAAGGCTCTTACTCAGGGTTCTTACAGGTACTGGAAATCCCTGAAATCACTTGAATTTTAATGTTGTGTTTTCAAGGTTTGAAAAATGCTTAGATTTTGGATGAAACTCTTGAAACACTGTGAAATTATAATCATATTACTTAAAAAATGTGTCTTTCGCTGGCTGAATAGTTAGCTTTTAAAACACGTGGAGCCTATTTTCTAGATTACAACATGTCAGGAAGGTGCTGCTCCAGTGAGCCTTGGCTTGAAAATGAAAAACAAAAATTCAACTCATTAGTGGAACACAGCAAGTTACTCCTGACTGACCCTGATGAAGACCTGAGTTGGTCATTTTTAACTCTTTTTGCCATGTAAAATAAAGGCATTTTAATTCTCTGCAAACCTTACAGTGTGCCTTGAATTGTTTTTAAAGAAGACTTGTATTTTTGATTTTTTTTTACTGAGACTGTTTCACCAGTGCAATGATCCCTTCACTAGAAGAATGAGCACAAAAGTATCCAGAGAGCACCAGCATTTCCAATTCATTGTCCTCGTGAAACGGTGTAGGAGTCCTGCTCACTGTATGAAGGTCTTTGTTGCTACAACTGCCTGTTTAGATGCACTTCAAATTAAATAGATGTATCCCTTTAGACAGTTTTGAACTGAAAGTCAGTGTTTATCTAATCACAAACATTTGTATGTATTAGCTGATCAAAGAGTTCTTCTCCAGGCACTGTCACACAAACCCCGCCTCATCCATGAGTTTTAATGTGTCTTCTCTCCCCCACAGTTACGGAGATGCTGGTGAATGTACTGAACATTTGCTCTGACGACGAGCTCATGTCAGAGGGAGATGACCTATATGAAGGTAAGACTGTCATGGTAAATATGATGCAGACTACCTGACAGTTGGGCCCCAAAATCAAAAAGGCGTATTTTTCCCCTCGCCTATAGTCCTGTTTATCCTTCACACACCTTAATTCTGAGCAGTCTCACATAGGAAGTATTTTCTTTCTACCAAACTACACCTGCCACGCAGAGGGAAGCGTGCATCTACTCGTCGAAGAGAGGCTCACGCTTGTGACAGTGCAGGATGTAAACATATTAATGGTGTCTTCCTCTGTTCAATAGAAAGAAAATAGTTTCTATGTGAAACCTCCCACAACAAGGTTTGTGGATTATCTTGAGTAACTGGGTCATGATTTCTGGAAAGAGACATTGCCGTTGAGTTTTTCATATTTATTTTTAGGCGCTCTGAGCACCACAAGCTGCATGCCATCTAGTCCCATTATACTGGAGAGAAGGCCGACATCTCTGTGGCGGATATCTCCAAAACCAGACATGTCACACCAAAACTATCCAATGGATTGATAAAACCACAGACCACAGGACAAATATGTGTTTTTAATATGTGTTATGGCATTTTGGTTTGATTAGACTTAAGTTTGCATGAATACCCTTTGCTATTATTACTGTTAGTCTCTTCCATCCTGGCAAAAACAGAATATTTCACACTCGTTTGTGTGAACGTTTTGAAATTAAAGATGTATATGGGTTACTGTTTGCTTCAGTCTAAAAATACATAGATGTTGTCTGTCTGGGTTGTAGATTTTCTCCAGAATTCTCTCTGGTTCTGTTCCCTTATTCTGTAAATTGCATCTTCAGTTTAGTTTTTAATTTGGATGAATTGAAAATGAGTCCTGGCACACATTTAATTGACACAACGTCCCACATGTCTGATGTTGATGAAGGAGTTCTGCTCCCTGGAGTACAGCCGCTATGCTTTGAAACACACCATTATCTCTCACATGTATCATCTGTTCATCCTTTGTTCTCTTTCCACAAGGCTTTTATAGAATTTATTGTTCATTTAAAGGGACAGTTCACCCCCAAATCAAAAATACACATTTTTATTCTGGCCTGTAGTGCTATTTATTCATCTATACGGTTTATGTTTGTATAATGGGACTAAATGGAACTAGTCCAGTGGTGCTCAACGCACCAAAAAAAAAATTATGTGAAAAACTCAACAGCAGTGTCTCTTTCCAGAAATCATGACCCAGTTACTCAAGATAATCCACAGCAGTTTCATGCAGGAAGTCTGCTGTCTAGTAGAATGAATGAATGAAATGAAAGAATGAATTTTATTTGAAAGAGAGTCGTTCTGGTAGATTCAAAAGTAGTTTCATTTCACTCTACTGCAGAAAGAAAGTAGATCCTACATGAATCCATTCTCAACGAGGTCTGTGGATTATCTTGAGTAACCAGGTCATGATTCTTGGAAAGAGACACTGATTTTGAATTTTTAAAATGTAACTTTTGGTATTTTGAGCATCACAAGCCGAGTGCCATTTAGTTATAATGGAGAGAATGCAGACATCTCTACAGCAGGTATCTCCAAAACTCTGCAACACACAGCAAAAGAAATCTAAATGGATAAACAGCGCTACAGTCCAAGTCCAGTCCAAGTGCTGAGAAAATCATTAGCAAAGGATGTAAAGAGCAGTATTGAATACTCAGGGTGGTATACTGTGTCTTAACCTTCCTTGTTCTGGACCTGTTCCAGGTGGAACCTCAGCGATGCGTAAGGAGGTCATCCGGAACAAGATTCGTGCTGTGGGGAAAATGGCCCGAGTCTTCGCAGTCCTCAGGTCTGACCCTGTCATTAACGCTCTGCCTTTGATGTACCTCTTCCTTTCTCATGATAACTAACTCCCGTACTTGTATACATGGATCACAATGAGCTCAGTGGGTGGGGTCGGGGTCAAATTTGCCAAATAGAATCGGAGGTCACCGCGGAGCCGGGAAGACGTAGGAGTGTTTGTGAAATGAATGGAGTCAGTTGAGTGCACAGTGAAGTTGTGTTTGAAAACACAATGTTGTCCTGCTAGGATTAATGAGCTGGCACGAGATTAGTCACGATGCACCTAGACTGTATAATGACATTAGACATTATTCCAGATTAATGCCGCTGCTGCTAGCGTGTCACACTGCTGCAAGTGGGCAAGATGTAGAGCAGCCTCTCTTTGAGAACAGCGCATATGGGTCAGTGGCTTAAAGGAGAGATGTGTAGCCATTGCACATGCAAAAATGAGTACAGTAGTCCAAATTGCAAGTTGGAGGGATACACTGTAGATTAAATGTGTTGTAATCCTGTTTAATGTATGATCTATCTTCTGTCGCATGAATACTGTATGATTTTAAATGGTTGTCTTTTTATTGCTGTTTTTGTGTGGACCCCAGCAACACTCTGAGGAAGCTAATGGAGATCCAAATGAAGAATAAAGAATAAAGAACCTGCTACAACTTACATCTTATTCTTTATTCTTCATTTGGATCTCCATTAGCTTCCAGTCAGCGAAGCTTCTGCCTAAATTTCAACTCTAATTAACCTGAAACAGACATACAAAAACAGTTATTCCAGTCCAGATCGGAAACATCAAAGGGAAACACCGTGGCTGTAGCATTCATGTCAAGTGAAGCATTTTTAAGTATTTAAATTTAAACATGTTTCCTTAATCTCTGATGAGACGTCACGGTCATTTTATGATTTATTACAGTAAATATATATTACAGATTTCCCCTTTGAAAAGTATTTCACAAAGAAAAAACTTGAAAAATCTAGATGTCACTTGACTTTTATTTGTTAAATGACAAGTGTAAATTTTAAAACACATCATAAAAAGCTATGCAAAAATATCATTTCGGTAATTAATCTCAGTCTCTTGACTCAGTAGAGGAGAAAAAGGTGGATAATATTAAAATTCAAGTGTGCTAAAACACACACCTTAACGCTCGTAAGTGATCCTAAGAAATATTGCTTCAGCTGCTAAAATTGACACAAGTTGTCACTGACCCACTTACAGAACCAGGACACATGTTAGCTGTTTGGCTGCAGGCGTTTCAAGCTGACAGCCTATCACTCTATCAAGACAGCAAGTGGGCACAGCGCAGGTTAAATATCCAGTAATGACTGAACTTCTGACCTCCTGGTTACAGAACAGTCTCTTAACCAGCAGGTGTGCGTGCTGCCGCCCTTGCTTCCTGAAATGTAATCTCTGTGTGTGTGTGTGTGTCTATGTTCTGTTTGTGGACCAGGGAGGAAAGCGAGAATGTGTTAACACTCAAAGGCCTGACCCCAACTGGAACTCTTCCTCTGGGAGTGTTGTCAGGGGGAAAGCAGACCTTACAGACTGGTAAGTGGGCTTTATTTCTCAATAACCCAGCTCTTTGCTAGCTGCCATTTAGTGCGACCTACACCCCTAGGGAAATTTCTTCACCCCATGTCACCAAGCGCCTTTTTTTTCTGTTAGCAAACCTTTTATTTTTTCTTCATGGCAAGAGGTTACATGATCTATTGTTCCTCTAGCACATCAGTACAGAAAAACACACAAGATACTAGGTAATTGCAAAGCAATCACACTAATTATAACACTTACCCCTGCCTTAGCCGTACACATAATAAAAGATGTGTGGGTTGTAAGGCAGTGTACAGTCACAAAGCTGAAACTATGCTTATTCGCTTTCTTGCTGTCAGGTAGATGAGAAGATTGATGCCACTCTGCCGTCTGTACAGCAAATATGTAGCTGAAGCCAGGATCTGGTTTGCTTAGCTTAGCATAAAGACTAGAAACAGGGAAACAATCAAGATGCAACGTGTTAATTAGTGAGCTGATGATGCTGGTAGTCATATTTTGTTACCTTTAGACAGAGGCAGGTTAGTGGTTTGCCCCTACTTCTGATCTTTCTGCTAAGCTAAGTTAAATGATTACTAGCCTAGAAGCAGCTGGCATGTCCAAAAGGTAACAACATCTATCTAGCAGCCCCTCTAGAGCTTTTTGCGCTCCAGTAGCAGCTGAGAAAGCTTGGTACCCTGCAGAACCTCAGTCAGCTTTCTCCTTTCCTGTTTCCTGTATTTAGATATGCTATGTGCTAGACTGTCTATGTTGAAAGCAAAATTTGAAGATGATTAAAAGATGTTGCTGGGGGCCCTGTAAAAGTGACACATATACAGTATATAGTCATATGTTAGAAAAATGCTAGTTAACTAGCCAGCTAACAATTGATGTAGATTAGCTCGCTAGTTAGCTGGTGTGATGCTATAGTTAGCTATCAGATTGTTGTAGATATGCTAGTGAGTTAGCAAACGTTTTGCAACATCTTTTTTTACCACCCTCAGGTTATCTTTGAACATAGATGAGTCTAGCTCATAGCATATCTAAGTACAGGAAACAGGAAAGGACCTAGAATTGGCCAGTCAAAACATACCTTGTTTGTATAATGTGTGCAAAAACCAATGTGTGAAAACAACAATTTGCTGTTAAATGTACCAGACTGTTTTTTTTTGTTGTTGTTTTTTTTTTGGTTAGGAGCACTAACTTTCTCAAATCTTCGCAGTTTGCCTCACAACTGCTCTTGACTAGTAGGTGGAGTTTGTTACCTTTGGACAGAGCCTGGCTGGCTGTTGTCCCCCTCTTTTTAGGCTTTATGCTAAGATAAGCTAAGGTGCTAGCTCCAGCTCATGTTTACTGCATCTGTTGAACAGTGAGTGGTATCAATTTTCTTCTTCTCTGCAACAAAGCAAATAAGAGAATATCCTGAAATGTTCAAACCAAAAATATCATTTGTTTTGTTTGTTTTGTATTCCTGCAAAGTAGAAAGTAGATGATTTTTTTCCCCCCAGTGCAGCTACAGTAAAGTTTAATAGCAGAAAAATGAAAGTGTCAGTGTTTCAATGAAGGATCAAGTGCTCCTTTCATGACTCATGAGTCACAGTATTCAAAACTAATAGAGGGACAGATCCAATTCCAAAAGAGGTAGAAATTACAATTTCTGTGCTGACACTAACAGCTCCTGATATTCTGTATCTGCAGATCTGTCATCACTGATGTGACATTCACCTACCTGGTATAGGGCATATAATCATTGTTCTTTTTCTTGACTGGAAAAGGGTACGCTGCTTCCACTCTTGAAGTTTACACCTTCACAAATACAGCACAGATAACTCCATTCTCTCTGGGTTGTGGAAGGGCATTCTGAGAACTGTAGGTAATATCTAACTGAAGTTCATGAGGCAGCTTGAATAGTGCAGGTATACCTTAAAAGTCAGTTTAATACTACAGCATATCACAAAATAAAAGTGCCATACAAAGGCATCTTGGTTCCTTCATTGGATATTATCTCCTCTGGCGATGGTGAAGTTAAAGCTGTGTCCAGTTTAGGGATAAGAGCATCCCTGTTCCGCGAGTCCCTTTGAAGGGCTCTAGATCAATGACGGCATACCCACCACAGGAAGCACCGGCTGGACTTTGAGTCGAGCCCCCCGTCTATGCGGCAGGAAGTTTTCGGCCTCAGCTGTGGGCTGGCTGGTCGGGGGGGTCAGCCTGTCACCTGGAAGTGGCTGCTGACCCTCTGATCTAAAGGTCAGTGCTCGGCCCCGCCCGCCAGAGGACATGCTGGGAGTCGCGCTTTGCCACGCCTGGAGGCTTACAGAAGTTGCGTAGCAATCGAAGGAGAAACCACATGTTGGTGACCTTTACGGAGAATGTCATTGTCCATGTCCGCTCCCCTAGACACAGCTTTCAGATCAGTTAGCCCGCTTTGAACAAAGGGAGGGCAAGTGATTGTGTATTTTTGTCCATCCTACTTGATTCTTCACTTTGTTTTCCTCTGCCCTGCCTTTAGTTCTTTAATGCTACTGTACTACTGCTGACATTTTGGAGGGGGCGCTGCTCACTGATCTCCGAATGCTTATTCCTTCTGGGAGAAAGTAATACCTCTCTAAAATAAGAGCGAACAACCAGTTCATGAATTAACTAGGGTTGCCTCGGACTGAAGAGTTTCCGAGTCGACCAGTAGTTGTCAGTTCAAGCTATTATTCAACGTGGTTTCTTGGTTTGAATATATATTTTTGGGGCACAAAGCTAAAATGTTCAAAACAGACGAATAAACAACTTCCAGTTACACAAAAAAAAATACACTTAACAATACAGTGCATGCTGTGTACTTACTAATTAACAAATCAAACTCTCTCCTAAACCTCTTCACGCCTTCTGTACCTGCCTGAACCTGCCGTGTCCTCGGCGACCCAGGAGTCAGAGTCCTGGTCAGAGCTGCTGCTAAATCACCTCTGGACTGACTCCATCAGTCTCAGAAGTTGCGTACCAGTCTAATAGGCAGCTAACTGAGCTAACTAGTTAATGGCAGTGCGCCAGTGACTTCCTTGGTACAAGAGATGAAGTCCATGTTGCAGCAGTCAAACGTCATGGCACAGCTCCTGAATTGAATTTGAGGTGTTTTTTTTTTATTGTTGTTGTTGTTGTTTTTTGTTTTGTTTTTTTTTGTTTTTTCTGGAACTAATGAATAGGCTAAATAAAAACGTGGTTGCTTAGGACAGTTTAGTCAACTATTGGGGGAAACCATAGAATTGACCTCTTTCTGAGAACATCAGGGTTTTGGCAGGTCCTTAAAGATTCTTAAAAAGTGTTGCACTAACTCCAGTCTCACTTTTAAG
>JAJHUR010119671.1:44891-61410 GCA_027495735.1 Lutjanus campechanus
GGGGGGGGGGGGGGGGAGGGGGGGAATCTAATCTTATTTATTAAAGATTAAATACATTAGATATATTATGTAATAGCGACAAATCATTGAATGAAGACATTTTGAAGTTGTTCAAACGTATACTGTACACTGAAGTCCTAACTTATACTTGTCAAAGTTATTAAAAAAGAGAATTTTATAAATTTGAGTTGATACAGATAGATGAAGCCCTTATTATGCAGGAGTTTTAGTCACTTTAAGGTTTTTGTTTTTTTATTGTTCTCCATGTGTTTGGTAAGGGAAAATTTTAATATTATAGCCTCAACGGCCTCATTTGGATCTTGCAAGGACATTTTTAGGCACTTGAGGTTCTACATACAGTGCAGTGTTTGCTTTTGTGTGTGTCAGTTGAAAGATAAATTATGTATGTATTGAGAGGAGAAAAAAGAATAAGGGAAGTATATCACTCAGTCTTGAGAATTGTGGCAAAACTGCATTTTGACGGGGTTTTGATTTTTAATCCTCAGTTATGCAGGAAAATGTATTTTCAAAGATCAAACTCTTGGGTATTAACCCTTATAAAGGACCAACCTCCTAGTGATTAAACTTATTAAATGTAGACGCCAACTACAGTCACATGGAAAATTGATGTCTTATGGAGGTGACAGAATGTTCGTTTTTTTCATTTCAGTGCATAGTTGGAGTGAGTAGGCATTTTATTATTTAAAGTTGCTCAGAGTTCTCCTAATCAAAATACACATTTTTAAACCATAATTCTTATTCGACTTATCTTCAGAAGGGCTGCAGACTCGACATGTTATAGTTGAGACACTTCTGATAGCAATATTATTTAATGAATTTCCGATATATGATTTATTGTCCCTGTAGGGCAGTTTGTTTTGGACTTAAATGCTGCACACAAAAATGCCTCCACAGTTGCGCTAAAACAAAATTGTACATAATTCACATGCACATTACAAGATATTGCACATACCCCATGGTAAAAACACAGTGGAACTATTGCACAGTCTCTGCAGCCTCGAACAGCATTATTTAAAAGTTTAATGGAGGTAGGAACAAATGAGTTTTTAAAACTGTTGTGTTTACGGTGGTGAACTCTGTATCGTCTTGCCAGAGGGGCAAGAGCTCGTATTCTGCGTGCAGGACATGTGATGGGTCAGTCAGTATCCTCTGAGCCTGCCTAAGAACGATTGAGGTTCCCATAACATGCTGACATGCCATATCTGATCACAATCTCCATTACACCCTGAGAAAATTAAAAACATAATCCTCTGGTCGGCATAAAAAGTAAAGTCTCTGCTGGAGACGAGAACACAACTTTGTCAAACATAGAAAGTTTACCAGTATTCCTGCCTTTCTGAAACCAGGATGTTGAAGTTGGAGTTGAGGGAAATCTGGACACAACTTTAAAGGGCCAACATTTTCATAGAAAAATCTATTTTAAAACAAACATGATTATAATTGCACGTGTTAACAGTAGATATTGTTATTGTCAGTTTTAGATTTTGAAGGCTTTTAACACATTTTTAAATTGTTTGAAGTTGCGAATTCTTGTCTGGGAAATGTCTGTTTTCTGGGCAGGTTTAAAGCAAAATATTTCAAAAATTACAATTCATAATTCATATATATACTATATGTAAATCCTTAAAAAATACATTTTCACGAAAAAAATTGGAATTAGAGTGTTGGTATTAATTATTTTAATGCTTCTTTTTGGTAAGACGTGTTTTGTCCCAATTCTCAACAATGGGTGATATCATAACAATTATTACAGAGGAGTATTTTATACTTAAAGCTGAAATTTAATGAAGACTTCTAGTCTTATTTATAAATTTTCCACAGAACTTTGATGAATGGATTTTTTGTTCAGTATTTTGTTCACTTCCACAGTTACAATTTCTTCCTGTGTTATTATTTGTGAATGAAAACGGTTCAAGTGAAGGATTAACGCTTTGTGTGCAATGATATTTGCTGTCGCTGGCTGTTCTGTGCTGGTTTTGTGTTCAACTCGATGGCGACCAGGACGTTCTCGTTCCGCTAAACCAAAAAAACAAACAAAAAACAAACAAAAAAACAAAAAGGGATACACAGTACAGTGCAGCATGTCTTATTCTACCACTGCAACCCAACTTGTCAATACTCCCACATCCTGGTTGGAATCTTCTCCTTCTTCTTCTTCTTCTTCTTCTTCTTCTTCTTCTTCTCCTTCTTCTCTAGCACTGAAGTGAAGCCCACCTCTCTGGGCGTGGGAAACCAACCGACACGGGGAAACAAAAAAAGGACAAGTTTTTCTCTTGAGTTGTCATTTCTGGACAAAAAGAGGACATGTTTGCTCAGAAAGCAGAGGAACTGCAGGCCATACCGTCCTCAGAACAGACTGATGCTCATTATCGCTTAGGAAATGTCAGTGTATTTAACAGATTTATGGCAGTTTGATTTGATGTTTTATTGTCAAACACTAAAAAAAAAAAAATCTGGGGTGTGCTTCTTGGGCTTTCCTTTGTTTCTAAAGCTGTATTAGTGTCTCCATCTACTGTTGATTATACAGAATGCAGTTTTTTTTTTTCTTTGATTTTCTTTTTTTCTTTTTTTTTTGAATTGTGCGTATCAAATAAGGGAAACGTTTGACATTCAGTGAAATGACAGCGCTTTGACGATGCTGTACCCAGACACAAAGGACTTAGTCATCCCCCTCGGCAGGGATGATACTATAAAAGGTACCGCCGCCACACTAACAGCTGTCTATCAAGGCCTAACAGTACTGTAATCATCTCAACCATGGCTGACTCATATATACAGTGTATTATTTTTACAACTCGTGGTCGTACCAAGATGAAGACCATTAACTCTCGCTGAGATCGCTGGTGCGTGTATGTTCTGCTTCGAAGTATTCAGCTTCTCTTCTGGTCTCCACTCCTCTCCGCAGGCACTCCCAACCCTTTAAGACCCGCTCTTACTCGGACATACAACCAACACAACTGGTGCTTCGACACACCTGACTGTAATTCTGTTGTCTTTTTGTCACTTGAGAAAGAAAGGGGGGGGGAAATAAGCTTTAAGATTTGCTATTTTCTTGTGAATATACCCCCCCTTTTTTTTTTCTGTTTCTAAATGAGGCGTTTGTGCTCATGTGCCATGCCACCTTGGCCACACATGTCAAGATCTGTATGTGTGTGTGGATGGTGAACGGAGTCAAGCCAGGAGACTTTTCAATCACACATGATTAAAGATTTAAATGTCAGTAATATTAATCTTGATATCCTTAAAAATTTCCAAAATGTTGTTGTTTGCCGTTATGTTCCGTAGACTTCTGGGGGGGGGTGAAAAAACTTCCCAAACGTTAAGTATTTCGGTTTACATTCATAACTGTGATGTTGAAATTTGTTTTAAAGGTAAGGCTTTATTGGGTGAGCCATACAGTATACTGACCTCCTGTTAGGTCCTATACATATCTCGCAGAATGTAAAAAAAAATATTGTTCATCAAGAATCTTATAATAGCTGTAAAAAGGGGTGAAAAAAAAAAAGCTGTACCGTACTTGTCATGCGAGGCCATGAAATCTTTTACGTAGATGTATCACTTGAAAGAAAAGAATAAAATTCAAATACAGTGTTTTATTTGACTCGTCTTGGATGTTGGTTCTTCTTATTTCCCTTAAAGGTCCAGTGTGAAAGATTTAAGTGCTTTCATTAGAGTATAATCACCTGAAAATAACAAACATGTTTTTGTGACCTTACAGAGGGCGAGCAGGCCCTTTTCCTCGGAGACCGCCAATGTTGCACTGTCATCTTTATGCAGTAGCCCAGAATGAACAAACCAAACTCTGGGTCTAGATGTGGTATTTTGTGAGTATAGCAGCCACCATCATTTCTTCTGCGCTCTTGGAAGGGGAGGGTGAGCTGGTATTTATACAGTTGCAGTCTACAAGCTCACCACTAGATGTCTCATATTCCTACACCCTGGTCCTTTAAAGCTGCATCAGATAATTTTGAACTTTTGGACAATTGAAGGTCTCTGAATTTTGATGGCTTCTTCACAAAGTCATAGTATGTCACTAGCTGTGTTTTCATCTATAGTATTACAAATTATAACAGAATTTCAAGTAAATTGGCTAAAGAAAATGCAAATGAATTATTTAAATCTGTATTGTAAAGCCACTGATACCACTGACATGTCTGTATGCTAAATATGAAGCTATAGCCGGCAGCCAGTTAATTTAGCTTAGCATAAAGAGTGGAAGCAGGGGGAAACTGCTGGCTTGATTCTGTCCCAAAGGTAACAAATATGGCTACCAAGACCTCGAAAGCTCACTGATTATAATTAACAGATGAAAAATTACAACCATTAATCAATTTTTAAATGAATTACCAACTGTTTTGATAATCAATTAATCTGTTTGGGTAGTTTGTTAAGGAAGAAATTCTCTGATTTCAGCTTCATAAATGAATATTTTCTGTTTCTTTACTCCATTATGGCATTTGTGGACAAAGTAAGACATTTAAGGACGTCATCTTGGGCTTTGGGTAAGGGTGATTGACATTTCTCACCATTCTGTAACATCTGATGGACCAAACGACTAATTGATTAGTCGACACTGAAAATAATCCTTAGTCGCAGCCCTATGGTTTATATGTTATATCTTCTGTTTCCCCTTCTTTTTAGTCTTGATGCTAAGCTGCCAGTCAGAGTGGAAACAGCTGATCAGTCATGTGAGTTAAATGTTCAGTATTTAGAGCTTATTTAGGAAAAGTGTTTCCATCTCCTATTAAGCACATCAACTCTTTGTCAAAAAAGGACAAAAAAAACACCTCAGCCACCTACCCTCACTGGCCCAGATCACACAAACCAAACACTGGCTCTTGACATGGCCTGTTGAAATAAGATGTTTGCAATCTACAAGGTAACCACCAGATGCCATCAAATCCTACACACCAGTCCTTAAAGATTGAACAAATGTGTCTTTTTTTCATAAAAATACTTATGAAGTGCATCTTTATCACACAATGTATTTGTATAAAAATTTCCCTTTATTAATTTACACAAAGCATTTCTGTTTTTTAAAAGTTTTTCAGTGACATATCACAGACAGTTGCTTGGAGCAGCACAGTACAACCTCATCCTCGTCACTCGTAGAGTCTGGGGTTAATGCCTTGCTCAAGAGCAAGCAGTTAAACCAGAAGAGTAATATTCAGTCCAAAAACTTCCAACATCAAGAATGCTACCACCTTTAACACAGTACAGGACGGGAACATGGTGGGTTTTATTCAGGTTTAGGCTAAACTGAAACACATACATACAGGAATTGTTACAGTCAGTGAAATCTTTGCTCACTGTTCACTGTTCATACAAGTCTTTGGTTAGTGATGCTGCAGCATTTACGCTGCTGTTTTAAAGCGATATTCCACCTTGTCAGAATAACCCACTCAGTATGTACTCACCACTATGCCGATGTGATGATGGGTGAAGATCTTCAGTTCACAAAACAATCCTGGAGTTTTAGGAGAAGCAGGGTAGCAGCCTCATCCAGTACAATGGCAGTGAACGGTGACCATGGATAAAACGTTAAAAATAGCACACAAAACAAACACAAAATGTCTCCATCCTGCTTGTGTGGTGTAATCCAAGTGTCCGTGAGCTACGACATTAAAAATTAACCGCAAAAGATGCCATTTACGCCATGTTTTTAGCAGAAATGTCAGCTGTAGCATGTAGCCGGTAGGATGTAAACATGGTGTCGATCTCGCAAGACTTCCGCATGTGCGTCCATTAGGATACGAAGTCTCGCGAGATCGACGTCATGTTTACATTCTTCATTGACATTTCTGCTAAAAACATGGTGTAAATGGTGTCTTTTGCGGTTAATTTTTAATGTCGTGGCTCACGGACACTTGGATTACACCACACAAGCAGGATGGAGACATTTTGTGTTTGTTTTGGGTGCTATTTTTAATGTTTTATCCGTGGTCACCATTCACTGCCATTGTACTGGATGAGGCTGCTACCCTGTTTCTCCTAAAACATAGTGGTGAGTACATTCTGAATGGCTTATTCTGACGAGGTGGAGTATCGCTTTAAGTCATTCACCATGAAAAAAAACCCACCACCTTCTTGCCCAGTGTTGAATGTGAAACCTGTGTGGTAATGTTCTGTACATATTCTTAGTTCACATTGTGAACTCAGTGGAAACAAGCAGCAATATGACAAAGCTGCACTGCAAAAATCTATTTACATACTTTAAATTAGTAATAATAACAATAATATTAATAATAATTATGTACAACCTACAGTCAATTTTTTTTGGCTAAAAAGCAATCAGTGTGCTGATTGTAAATCCCCAAATATTAAAGCATAGAAGTAATTTTATTTCATTGAAAATGACCATGATCTTGAGGCTGCAGCCTACAACATATCATTTATTTGTCCTAACACTGGATTTCTGTCATTGTCTACATGTGTGTAATGTACTGTATCGCTGGCCTTTAAAATCTGACTGATTTGCCTGTTTTACAAACGAATAACTAAAAATCACTAATATTCTTGTATTCTTTCCTGTATTTTAAATGAAGGAACTGCTTGAGATTTAACTAAAAATATTGACATGTAGCGTAATACAAAACTTTTGAATGGCAGGGTAAAAAACCATCCTGTTAGTATTTCTATCACAGTACATTGCACTGCAATGCATCAGAGGGGCTGGAAATTTCAGACCATCACATCAAAATTAAATCAGGCAGCAGGATATTTCTGTGGATTGAAAAAAGTTAGATATTAAAGATAAAATATGCAGCATTTTCCGAAAAACAATGTATAGACTCATCTAAACATAATCCCTTTCTATCATCACTTGTGACCCACTAGGAGTATGTGGTGGTGTCTGTTTCTGCAGGGACCCTGCAGCTCTCTGCCTGTTTTTCCTTATTTTCCTCATTATTTTGCAGCGCTCGGGACGGCTTACCAACCCAGAACGTTGGTATTTGACGTCCTGCGAATGAGACTCAACAATCAACTATCTTTCTGGTGCCTTTACGAACGGCTCAGGCAAATTCTGCTGATTCTACCTTTAAACCGTTGCAGTCGCTGAATACTGTTTGACAGTTAAATCCAGCCTTGTGCAATCTTCTGCGGCATTATTGTGACAAAACTACACAACATGTATAAAATGATATGGCTGAAATTCAGGGCCAGAGCTGTTTCTAGCTGCGCTAACCCCAACCCCATAGTATAAAAAAAGTGCCTTAAAAAACAATTAAGTTCATCCCTGTAATAATCCTATAATACAAGTAACAATTTAAAGTCCAGTTTGTCCCTCCTGCACTCTGCTCATCACTGGTACAAACACTCCATCGCGATTCTGACAGCACTGCGGTAACAGTAAAAAGTGCAGAGGGAACAGTCGTGACAGGATGGACACATGTAATGAAAACTCGTCTCTGCTTCTCTGGATTACCAGCAGCCTCTCGTTGGGGACAGTGGATGAAGGCGAAACTCCCCAGTGTTTACTGACGGGTGGCACTGTGTTCGACATCAGACCTTTGGTGGAGGTACTGGTCTGAGAGCCTAGAGGACAAACCAAAAACATATGCATTCATTGACTAAATTTTAAGGAATAGTTTGACATTTTCTTAAATACACTTACTTGCTTTCTTGCCTGAAGTTAGATGAGAAGATTGATATGTATGTGTATGCTAAATGCGCAGCTACAGCCAGCTAGCTTAGCTTAGCATAAAGACTGGAAGCAGGCAAGCATACCTGGCCGCAGACATGCGAAAAAACAACCTTATAACTTCATTCACTGGATCACATTTTAAGGAGAAAATGCTGCGGTTCCCCCTGATGGTGGAGTTTCCTGATCAACAGATAGCTTTGCTTGTCACTCAAGTAGCTAACTGCTGCTCACCACTAGCTGCAGCTCAGTTAACTGAGCAGCTAACTTTATCGGCCCTATCAGCTTTGTCTTGGCCCGTTGACCTGCTTGCCTAACTTTGGTTCCGGTGCCCATTCCAGCTGCTGCCCCCAGCCCTCATCCAAAGGTCCTGTGCTAGCAACACTGTGACAGCTAATAGAACTGCTGTGTTAGCTGCATGGGTAATATTTAGCTACTTTAGCAATAAGTGACAGTGTCTAAAAGTAAGAAAATATACCCACAAGCCCCTCTAAAGCTAAAGCTTGTTTCTTGTTTCTTGGTTTAATGCTATGCTAAGCTAACCAGCTTAGCTTGCAAGTATGACAGTGCTTCAATCTTTGCATCTAACTCTAGAAAGCAGATAATCTTTCCAAAGTTTCAATTGCTTCCAACTTTTTTCAGGTGTAAAAGACAAAACAAAACAAAAAAAAACAAGCAAATTCAATTTCTGATTTCTGGTTTGTAATTTAGGTTTTGGATAAGGTCTTTTCGTCCAGGCAGATTGAAACTTTTGCTAACAGGACAAATTTTTCATCTGTGGTTTTTAAAGTTACTAACACATGGTTTAGATTTTTAAATGTTCTCACATCTAGCAGAATTGTAGTTTTCGTGGATGCACACTAAGATCTAAATTCTTCGGGCATCCTAAATCGTGCCAATTTGAACGGTAATGTTCTCACCGGTTCAACATTAAAGCTACCAAGTATTAGTAGTGTGAGTGTCACACTGTGAGTGAAGGAAGACTTCACTCGGAAATCAGACTTACCTGGCGAGCAGCGAGGTAGTTCTGGCTCGGGGGTTTGGGTCTGTTCCCTGCTGGAGGTGGTGGAGGTGGAGCTCCTTTGGGCTTTGGCCTTATTCCAACCTAAAAGTTCAAGAATTGTTATGAATAGGTCAATATTTATATGATATGTTTCAACTCTATACTTGTAATACTGTATATTCCAACCCATTACCTGTGGCACTGGCTTCGGCGCTGTGTTGATGCGGGGAGCAGATCTGTTCACTGCTGGCGGCTTCCTCTGGGTGTGTGCACTGTTACATAAAGAGAGATTTAATCTGCTGTGTCTCAACGCTTGCAGAGGTGAGTTTACAGTAGCATAGTCATACCAACACCTGCAGGAGGGTAATGACGACTTACATTGGCAACATGGAACCCTGTCGTTTTCTCCAGATGAACCCGAACACGCCAGCAATAAAGCCTGCAATCAGCAGGACTGCCACTATGATCCCGACAGTCGCTCCTGCAGAGATGGAACACAAGTCGGTTTTGTTTGGGTGCAGCAGCGTGACATCAGTGTACAAAGCCAACATTTGTTCCATTAGTATCTCTTTATTTCAAAGGGTGTGCATAAGACAGTAATTACACTGTCACAACACTGTCATGACACCTGTCATGAACAAGTCTCAATGAATGTTTATGATTAAGTGTCATTTGATCAACAATGTCATTTTTAATGAAGGGTCTGACATTGTCTCATATGTCTTTGTTATGACAACTTGACAGGAACCAAGACAAAAATGTCTTTTGCTATGACAGCTTGACATTAAGCAAGACAACATGGCCTGTCAATGTCTTTGTTATGACAACTTGACATTATCACACTTAAAGAAACTGCTCAGCTTTATGTTTTAACATTAAATTATAAATGTGTCACAAATAGTTTCTTTCCTTCAACTAAAGCGGTACCATATGGATTTGTCATAAAGATGCCATTAAGTGTTATAAGGCACAGTACCAGGGTGATTTAGCTTGCAGAGTGAGCTGATGGACAGATAGCAGTTAGCTGGTTTACTTGTTGCTAAAGTAGGATAATTCCTGTTAGCTAGTTAGCTCAGTTAACTGTGGAGCTGGCCACCTAATTTGCTGATTCAGCCCATGTCATGACATGGCTGTGGCATTGTAATGACAGCCTTATGCAGGCCCCTTCAAATAAAGTGTTACCCATTTTTTATAGTGTGTGTTAATGAACGGTTTCACGTCTTACCAGGAGAAAGAGAACTGCTCGACTCAGTCGAGGTGCAGGAAGGAGGCATCCAACCAGGCTCACACTGACACTCACTCTTGTGATTACACACCTGAAGAACACAAAAGATTGTCAACAAAAACTATATTTATCATACCCAGTAAAGGCCCGGGATGAAACTGAGTTTGACATCCCTGCTAAGTGTATGACTTTTATTACTTAAATACCAAAAATATCAGCTGAAGTGAACTCTGAGCAGGGTTGGCGTGTACTTACAGCATGTCCTGAGCATTTTGCTGAACAGTTTGTGTTTCTGTAGGCTGTCTCCAGATCCACACACTCATTCTGGCTGCACACCTTGAAAAGAAGGAAGAAGTCAGTGACAAACACATTGCTTAGTTTGACGCACGTAGTGCTGCGGCGTTCAAAGAGGTGAATGCTGAGCTGACTTGTAGTTGGGACTGCGATGCAGTCGGGAACACATTTAACAGGACGATTATTACCTTCCCGTCCCCGCATCTAGTCCCAGCGTCCACCTGGCCGAAGTCTTTGGTGTAGTCGTCGTAGAAAGAAGCCTTGCAGTTAGCGACCCTGACCATACGGCCGTAGTTTGGGTTTTCGTTACCGCCCTCACAGAAGAGCTTCCCACATAAAATGTCTCTGCAGAGGAAGAGAGGGTCAAGGCATGTGTTCACACTCGCTGCAGAGCCAAGATTACACTTATTTTGCAAAAAAGTGAGCACATTTATTCTCACACAGATACTGAGACTCACTCTTGCTGGCAGGGGATGTACTGGGTAGAGGTACGTTTGCAGAAGCCGTAGTAAGTTGCTCTGGTGTTCTGGGTGTAGCACCATTGACCGGCCTCTCTAGCAGCTGGTGACAGCAGAGGATCATGTCAGATTATAGCCAGAGGTGGCACACATTCTATACTCAAGTAGGAGTACAGATACTAGCATGAAAAAAGAACGATAAAACTAGACGTACAACTTCTTTACACAAGTAAAAGTGAAAGAGTTCAGGCTCTGAGATGTACTCCCTGTGTCACCCTCTGAAGGACATTTCTACCAGCTGTTTCTGTGCAAAGTTAACTGAACCTCAGCTTTTCTTTGTGGTTGAGTCTCCCTCTTGTCTGTTTCGTCTTGTTACGTCTTTTACTTTGTATTTGTCTTTTGACGTTTTTATGTCATTTTCGTCTTGTTTTTGTCCCGTTATGACATTGTTTTTGTCTGGTTATGTCTTTTACGTTGTTTTCATCTAGTTGCGTCTTTTTTTTTGCCTTGTTACGTCTTTTATGTTGTTTAAGTTGTTTTCCCCTTGTTACGTCATTTTTGTACTGTTACGACTCGTTACGTCATTTTTGTCTCGTACATCGTCATCTTTGTTGTTGTCTTGTTATGTGTTGTTATATCTTGTTAAGGCTTGTTACACTGTGTTTGTCTTGTTATACCTTTAACTTTGTTTTCATCTGGTTGCGTCGTTTTTGTCTTGTTACACCTTCTATGTAATTTTCGTCTTTTTACGCATTATGTGTTGTTACGTCTTGTTGAGGCTTGCTACATCGTATTCATCTTGTTATACCTTTAACGTCATTTTTGTCTTGTGTCGTTTTGTTACGTCTTTTACATCATTTCCTCCTTTTACGCATTGTTCTGTGTTGTTACGCCTTGTTGAGGCTTGTTACATGGTATTTGTCTTGTTATATCTTTAATGTCGTTTTCATCTTGTTATGTCTTTTAGTCATTTTCATTTGATGTCATTTTCATCTTATGTACTTTTATGTTGCAGTTTCATTAAAACTTTAAGTAAAAAGCCTGTTTTGAAAATTTAAGGAGTAGAAAGTACAGACATTTGTGTAAAATGAAGGGAGTAAAAGTTCAAAGTTGTTTAAAAAAAAAAGAAATACTCAAGTAAAGTACAGATAACTGAAAAATCTATTTTAGTAAAGTAACAAAATATTTGTACTTGGTTACTTCCAATCTTTGAATATCGTCTATCATACAGATTTAGGGACTTGTTATCCTGTTCAAATATGATCTATTTTTCTTAAGAAAGTGGTGAAATATAAAATGACACAAACCACAGAAAAACAAAGCTCAGATACTCACTTGCTCCGTACATCTTGACACACTGGTTCGGCCTCTGCGGACACTGGCCATTGTAGCAGTATCCCAGACCTCCGTCACACAGGAGGCCGTTCACGGCGAAGACGTCTTCAGGACAGGTGGCGCTCTTCCCATCGCAGTACTCTGCCAGGTCGCAGTCGTCCTGCTTCCTGCGGCACTCCGTGGTCCGAGGAGAGATCTGTGTGGAGCAAAGGATTTTCAGAGTGTCAAAGAGGACTTCACTAAGTATGTCATTTCCTCATAGTGAAGCACTATGAAACTGCCTCAGTGGAGGAAATGTGCCACGTCTTGCTTTGCCGACGTTGTGGTTAAGGAATTTTAGCCACCTTTTTTCAAACCCAGTCAGTGAACCACTTGATGCCACTAGATTTTTAGAAAATGTTCTTGATGTTACTATTTTTTGTCCACTTAGGGGCAGTGGAAAAAAGTTGTGAACACAGCACTGACACATGAGAAAAATATCTGGCTGTGTAGCTGCTGAGCGCTCCACCAGCTAGTCTTCAACTGCTGTTTGGTGTGGAGCAGGTTTGGGGGATTTAAGAACTTATTTTTCTGAAAACGGCACTATAAGAATAAGAAGTGAACCAAAAGCTCATAAAGCTCCATGAAGTCAAGACAAGCTGCAGATTCAGGCAACGACGATAAATCTTGTCAGTTCATCACTTTGAGTGACACCTTTCCCACTGTCACATTGTTTTTACATTGTCAAAATACACTTAAAACAATGTGACAATGTTCTAAAAATATAAATTAGCCACTTCAAGGTGATCATCAGCTTCTTTATATTATTTATATTTATTGACCATTTTCTAGGGTAAAGAAATTCTGTCTGATTTTTTTTTTTCCACAAAAAAAGTTCAGTTATCTGAATGAGGATTATTAGAAATCAAACTCTTTGAAAATGTAAACACTTTTAATTTTTAAAGTTTAATTGCTGGATGCATTATGTCCACTTAGTCTAAGTACACTGGAGGCTTTCTGTTTTCCAAATCATGCTTGTGTAAACTGGATATTGAACCGTGATTGGCTAACAAACTAGTTGTGATGTCATAAAATCCTGCTGGTACGCGCACGTGTTAAACTGAGATTTAAGTTGAGCAAGGGGAAACGTCGGCAGATTAAAGTGAAAACAGACTCCTACAGTCTAACTCTGCACATGCAGTGAAGATGAAACGTCCAAGTCAAATAACAAGTAGCAAACCATATTTTTGAGTGGCAGGAAATTCAAAAACTTTAGTTTGACAGTCCTCACAATGTTTGTGGAGCAGATCCAAATATGTGTAATACCTTAAATGTCCATCAGAGGGCTGTAGCGGATCAAATAATGGGTCCACAAAACCCAGTGAGGGAAGATTTCATGGATTGAAATCAGCACTTAATTAATTAATCCACACAGTGTTTACTCACCTTACAGTTCTCACAACAGTCTCCTTCAGCACACTGTGCCTGCTCCTTCAGGGTGCAGGTGGTGGCGTTGCAGCACGGGTTGGCACACTCCTATAAAGACAACAAAGAACTTGTTAGGCTGTTTAATCCTCATGCTTATTGTTAATCTTCCTCTTTATTATGTTGTGTTAAACTTCCCTGTGTCATGTTTCTGTCAAAACTTGATCTAAGTCAGTAGTTTCTGAGAATAATTATTTGCTTTCATTTTCATATAATAGTCAGAAATTTGTGGTGTGGTTCTAAATTAGGAGTTCAGGGACCACCAGGGGTGGTCATTATCACTTAAAATACCACAAAGTTCATTTGTTCTGTGAGTTTTGACCCAAACCATAATAGTTAATGAGACACTGCCTCTTAAAAGCGTAGGAATCTTCAGCATCAGGGCGCTCCTGCTGCATGCCAGAACAACCCCACCGCGCTGACCTTCTTTTCTGTGAGCGGGTGGGGGGGTCGGGGGTGTGGGATGAGGCCAAGATTAGTTTGCGGTTTGTGCGTCTGCTGAATTCCAGGAGAGGAAAAAACAGGTCTGAACAGATCGCGGCCTGAATGAACCTCTCAATGATAGTTACAAGTTATCAGTTGTTTTTTTGGTGCGTTGTTCTTTCTGTCATTCAATTCAGTACAACTTCAATGTCACGGATGTAATGAACAGGGGTGCAAAAATGTCAATATTAAATCGAAAATTGAGCAGAAATCTAATCAAAATCGAAACCAAAGGCAGAATCACGATTCTCCCAGTATTCTTTTTATCTCAACACCCTCCCCTACTTGCAGCATCTGACATGTGAGGAATGTAAACAACTGCTATCCGGACATAAAACCAATCATTTGATGATCTTTACAATCAAGTTTAATTTAAAAAAATTTAATTTAATTTAAAGTCAAATCAAATCACGACACCCCTAGTAATGAAATACAGTTTTTAAAAATAATAAAATGTGTAACTAACAATTACATGCAGTTATTCTAAGAGTCGGGATCATTCCAGTGTACACTGTTGTTCACAGAGGAATTGAGAGGAAGGCAAAAATAAATATGTTACTGCATGTCAAACAGCCTAATTCTCATAATACCTCTGGGCAAAAAAAAACTAAGCGAGTCAAGATCAGGCAAAGAAACAAGGTGTTGAGTCTGAAAATGTTGGCCTTGAGGTAAATACTCTGTCAGACATGAACACCCACATAAATACAGTTTAAACACCAGCACAGGGGAAACATTTCACCCACTTTGCTGTCAGAATATTTCTTATTGCTACGATGTAACATCTGTGGTATTATGTGCATAAGTTCTTTATTTTATAGCATAATGATACTGAGGGTCAAGGCTTTTTAATAGCTGAGAAAACTAAAAGAGAACAGAAGTTTATGAAAAGAAAAGCAATGAATCACCAGATTAGATGGTCAAAAAGTCTGCTGCTGCTGCTGGAGAGTGAAGAGCTGCGTAAAAGTGCTGTTGAAGCTGACTCCATTCAATGACACGTCTCAACAGTAATGCCCCCTATTTTTAAGACACTTATTCAATATGACCTCTCATTTATGTTAGACAGTCTGTATGGAAGAGTAGTGGAAAACATAAGAAAAAAACATGAGAGGAGGAAGAATTAGCATTTTGAGAATAAAATATAAATATTGAGACAATTTCAAATTTAGTCTCAACATGATGACTTTACTTTAAAAAAAAAATCTTCCTTCTCTCATTTTTTCCCCCTAATGCTTAATTTAAATCTCAACATTTCAACTTTATTCTCATGATGCAAAACAAGTAAAAAAAAAAAAAAATACTGGTAGTACTATTTTTTCCTACCATGTCTTTCCCCAATACTGAAACTTTGACTTTATTCTTAAGATTTCTACTTAATTCTCAACATTTTGACTTTATTTTTAAAGAGATAGTTCACCCAAAAATGAAAATTCAGTCATTATCTCCCCACCCTCGTGCCGATTGAAGGTTGGGTTTATTTTGTTAGTCCGCAAAACACTGCTGAAGTTTCACAGGAAAACAGTGTTGCAGAATCTCCCAAACAATGGAAGTGAATGGTGACCAGTTTTCAAATGTAACAAACAGCTGGGAAAAAAAAAACAACAAACGTAAAATGTCTCCATACTGCTCGTCTGGTGCAATCCAAGTCCAAGTCACACCACTCACGCCCAGTTCAGAAGTGCATGTGCACGTGACTCCAAGCTAAGGATCTACAGTGAAGATTCAGGATGAAAACATGGTGTAAATAACAATTTTTGGGGGGCTTTAGGAGACTTGGATTACACTTGACGAGCAGTATGGAGGCATTTCAGGTTTTTATTCTGTTGTTTTCTTTTAGGTTTGAAAACTGGTCACCATTCACTTCCATTGTTTGGGAGATTCTGCAACACTGTCTTCCTGTGAAACTCCAGCAGTGTTTTGCAGACTGAAAAACTAAACCCGGCTTTTAATCAGCATGAGAGTGAGGAGATAATGACTGAATTTTCATTTTTGGGTGAACTATCCCTTTAACATTTCTACTTAATTCTCAGCATTCCAGCTCTGTTCTTGAAAAGACAGCAGTTCTCCTCTTGAGGAATCAGTTGACTATTTCAGAGTCAAATTAGTGTTGGATGTGTGTGTGTGTGTTTTCTTCATTTACCTGCACAGGGCCACAGTCACACTGCTCTCCGTTCTCCACGAAGCCGTTGCCGCAGACTGCAGGAGTCACCACTCTGGCATAGTCAGGTTTATCGAGCAGGCAGCTCGGGTTGCGGCCCGTCAGGTACTTCTCATAGTTGTTGGTGCTGCAGCTACTGAAAGTCCGAGGGATATTCCAGCTGAGGACATAAACAACATGTTGTCATTATTAACTCCAAAGACACATTCTTTGAACTACAGTTAGACTAATTAAGTTTTTATGCAGTGACACCTTATCTAAAAATCTATTCTACTGGTTATTCATTCAACTTCTTAAAGGCCTCCTTTAATAATCCTAAAATGTTTTAAAGCGATATTCCACCTTGTGAGAATAAGCCACTCAGTATGTACTCACCACTATGCCGATGTGATGATGGGTGAAGGTCTTCAGTTCACCAAACAATCCTGGAGTTTTAGGA
>JAJHUR010119672.1:1013-41017 GCA_027495735.1 Lutjanus campechanus
CATGTCCTCCCCTCATCATTAAGCCCACTGGAGACCATGAAGATCTGTTGTCCCTACTGATGTCAGTCCTGAAAATCATCTTTTTCCTCCTCTCAGTGCACACACACACACACACACACACACACACACACACACACACACACACACACACACACACACACACACACAGACACACCCACACCCACGGTTCTAACCATCGTGGCTTAACGTCTGGAGGGACGGTCGGACCGACAGATCCTCTGGACCGCTGGGTTTGTGTCACCAGCTGTCTTGGATGCATTAGCCACCCGGACTGGACCGTCCCCCGGCTGAAATGGCAGCCTCGCCTCACTCCCCTGGCGAGCTACGCATCATTAGCCGCCATCTTGGCCCTCACACTTGCTGCATCCCCCAGAACCAGAACTGTTGTGATTAATATCACTGTGAGGAGATAAAGTTTCATAGGGGGACGTGAAATTGGTTGTCATTATTTTTGTTCTGGCTGTGAAGCTCAGAATGAAATATGCGCCTACAAACTTGGTGAAGTTTTATAAATAAACATATAATAAAGACACAAAGCGATTCACTGCGTATCCAGTTCATGAAAATGCAAAACCAGTATGTTTGCTTGGAATAAACAGAAGCAGAACTGCATAATGAATATAAGCAGCCACAAATTTGGGCCAGACTGAAATATCTCAACAATTATTCAATGGATTTATATGAAATTTGGTACAGAAATGTAATCCCATTTGTGACCCTTTAATGTTCTATATGGCATTCTTTTTGGTAGACTGGGGCAGTGGGTGGGAATATCTGCTACTGCATGAAACTAATTCTCATCATATTTGTCAAACAGGAAGTTCTGTGTCTCTAGTAACAATTTCATGTTGCCACTGTCACATATCAAGTATAGTGTGCCTCAAGGGTCAGTTCTGGGCACACGTTTGTTCTCCGTATGTGTGCTTCCTCGGGCGATGTTATCCGTTGACATGGTATTTCTTTCCATTACTATGCAGTTGGCATGCAGTTGTACCATGCTGCTAAACCCACTGCCTGACTGACATAAAAACTTAATGTTGAGGAAATTTCTTCTGTTAAATTCCAATAAATTCTTGTTATTCAGTCCCAGCATCTAAACAATGATTGCCAACTTTTGGTTTCCTGTTTGATAGCAATTTATGTTTTGAGCAGCGTATCACAAAGCTTGTCCAATCATGATTGTATCACCACAGAAATATTGCACAAATAAGACATATATTAAATTTTAGAGATGCAGAAACTGTACATGCTTTTATTTCCTCAAACCTTTATTACTACAACATCTTCTTCTCTTGTCTTCATCAAAAAACTCTGAACAGACTGCAGACTGTGAAAAACATTCTACTGTTTCAACAACAGACAATTAATACTGTGCATAACATTTCATAGAGGCTAAATAACAAGGATATACAGTAAGGCTACTGTTTCAGAATCAAAGGATGCGTTTATTAATCAGAGCAAAAATACAAGAAACAAAATCATGAATTCGACAGGTCAACATTTTTCTGCTTCTCGTACACACCCATTCATGAATCATATCAACGTGATTGTCTGATCTTTAATGCAAAGAGTTCTTGAAAGAAAATTAATTCACTGAGACATTTGGTTTTACATGAGAGGACTTTACATAAAGTAGGCCTATTGTTGGCACGAAGAAACAGGTGGTGTGGTTCTCACATTCTCTCCTTCACCTCCCTGCCATTTCCCCTCTGTCTGTCGATGGTTATAATCGGGGGAAAATGGAATTAAAGTTCTGTGAAAGTTCTGTTTACCACCATGAAAAGCTAACAGGAACCAAAGTGACATGTTCTGGCTGTCTATCTGTAAATCACCTCTCTTCCGAGTCAGAACCATGGACAGCGCGACTGCAGTGGTGGCACAAACAGCAAGCAGTGCACACAGAATTGTGTTAATTAGTGAAGATGAATGTTCAGAAATTACCAGAGAGATGTAATGACCAAATAAACACACAACATTGGCATGTTTTTACTATTATTATTTATTTCAGGAACATCATGCTTTAGAGCTCCCCACAAAAGTCTATAAGTGGGAGCTCATGTCCTTTTCAGGAGAGCTGAGCTGCCCTTAGCTCCCCCATAATTCAAACCACGTTTTAGGATCAAGTTTAAGATTTTATTGATTACCTTTAAGGCTCTGCATGGCCTGGCTCAAGATTATATTTTAGACCTTTTAACCCTGTATGAACCTTTGCACAGTTTGAGATCCCCAGGCAGTGGTCTTCTGTCCATTCCAGAGTCCAGGCTCAAAACTAAAGGGAACAGAGCTTTTGCCAGCAGGGCCCCGAGGCTCTGAAACGACCTGCCTGAGGACGTGAGGCTGTTTCTCTACTTTAAGTCTCATACTTTTATTGGAAACCATTTCCTGATTTTATGTGAGCTGCTTGCTTATTTTATTGCAAATTATTTTATTTTATGTTAGTTATACTTTGTGAAACACTTTGTAACACTGTTTTGATAAGTGCTCCATAAATTAAGATTATTATATTATTATTATTGTCATAATTATTATTATTATTCAGTGGTATCACCAGGACAAATTTTGCATTTGTCAAATACTTTGCTTTGTAACTAAGTTCTTGCAAAACTAATGATGTTCCCATCAGTCTCACCTGTGCTTTATGTTTAGGATCAACAAGGGATCCCAGCACCTGATACTGTTAAAAACAAAAAGTTTCATCAAAATCAATAAACTACATTGAGACAAAGTATGATGTGAATATGAAAGACACCTAGATGAACAGTAAATTCAGTGTTTGCACAGCAGAGTTGTGTGCTGGGTCAGAAAGTTGTCTCTCCTAAAGCCCTGGGGAGATTCATTCAGCCCCTGGTAATGTTGTTATGACGGCTGAGCTAATGCAGCATCCTGTCATGTTGTTGTGTGGCTGTTTCCCTCAGGAGCTGTATCTCTCTCTGTGTGTGTGCGTGTGTGTGTGCGTGCATTCAAAGCAGAGGAAGGAGGGGTGTTATTACAGTACATTAAGAGAGGGATTATACTGACCATGCTGACATCAACATGTTAGCTAATTGACAAGGGGGGGGATACACATGCTGTTTACCAAATCCTCTTTGGGCTCAGACTGAATAAAACACTTGCAGGGTGAATGAATGTCTATAAGCACATCCTCATAGACACTTACGCAGGAACAAGGATTAGACGACTTCATGGCTCTGAGAAGTTGAGCATGACCCAGAGCTGTCTAATTAAATCCTGAGATGGGTTGGAAAAGATTCTCAGGAAATGGACCTCTGTGGAGCCAAGTCCAAAACTGACGCCAGGGTGTTTATGTCTGTTATGTCATCCAAAGTATTAAAAAAAGTCTTATTACAAAAACAAAATGGGTAGTAAAACATGCATCCCTGGTGAATTTGGTATTAAACTGTGACAACTGGTTTCTCCTTTGGCAGAGATGCCCCTTGAGAGTGTGCAAATATAAAATTATTTATACTAACATAAACAAAAAGTCAGCACATGGCCAAAGTGCAGAATCTCTCTTTAATTATGGAGCCACGTTGAAGTAGGCAACTTTTCTGGCTTTTTTTTTTTGTCTGACTAAGAGCCTGATCACTAAATACCTGGCATTTGAGCAGACGTCGAGCCCTTGCTGTTGCTGTGCTCCTGGATGTGGAGGGAAAAAAAGGCTGTGAAAAGTGGCATCAAAAAGTGTTTAAAGTCATAAAGGTCGCCCGTGTCTTGATTTGATTGGTTGCCTGGGTCATGAGTTCATATTCTAAAAGTTTAGAATATTTTGAGTCAGTATCTTGTGTTTGCAAGTTCACCAAAGTTCACAGAAGCAAAATACCCATTTATTTCTCTGTTAGTTAGCTAGGTTAGCTAGCTAGTTAGCTAATGTTTTGCTAACATTAGCTAACTCAGTGGTTCCCAAATTGAAGGGCGGAGGAGAAATATAGAGCAACAAAAGTTTTGACTTGTACAAGGTTGTACAAGTCAAGAAAGTCTCAGTTTGTTGTAGGGTGGTTTAATTTTGCATGAAAATGCTCAGTGAACGACATCTCTCATCTCGCACGCTATATGTCATTAACATATATCTGGCTGTCCCTTGTTACATTATCTTACCTGAAGTGTTTCATCCAGCGACTCCTGGTCCTTTCACCTGCTACTTATCGTAGCTTCAGCAGCTAACGTTAGTTTTTGGAAGAAGGTCATCATGACGTCACTTCTGCGACTTCTGGGTGTGTAGTCTTTCTAATTACGTATCTTCACAGTCTGATACTTCAAAAGGTTTATAGCAAATGTTGACTTTCTTGACTTGGAAAATGATCTTTTAAACTGACAAACATCATATGTGTGATTCGTGGCACAGTTCAAACGGAATAAAAAATAATTTGAGAACTTTTTGGGGCTTCTGAAGGGGGATATGCCAGAAGAAGTTTGGGGACCACTGAGCTAACTTATGATGTGACAAGGCTACACATATGTTGCTTTTATAAGGTTTGGTTTTCTTTTTAACATAGATGAGCCTAGCACATAGTATATAAAAAAAAGTACAGGTTAGGTATCCACCTTGCTCAACTGTGATTAAGTAATAGAGACTTAGACATGATGTGGGTTGTTTTCTGCGGTTTCACATGTACACATGAGCCACTTACAGCGTCTGCTTTTGCAGGCTAATGGTGGAGAGGAGTCTTGAGGCAGCGGAGGCCTTGTCATGAGGAGGGTGGGACTCACCGTCAGCGGGTGTTACAGCAGCCTTCACCGGGATGAAGCTCAATAAATAATGTTGATGAAGGAGCAACAAGTTGACAGTCGATCTGTGGGTCACAAACTCAAGGCTGAGCTGCATCGCTGTTACAATACGACTCATGTAAAATTCATAGGTAATGTCAAGTCAAAATAACAACCTCTACTCCACCCTGTCCTTCATCCTCTGCTCTCCTCTCTTCTCCTCTCTGCTATCTCCTTGTCTCCTCTCCTCTCCTCACCTCATTGTTCATTGCCTTGTTTCCTCTCCTCATTTCCTATTTTGTCTCCTCTACTTGTTTCTTCCCCTCTCCTCTTTCTAGTTTTCTCTCCCCTTGTTTCCTCACATGCTCTCTTGTCTCTTCCCTTCTTCCTTCTTTCTATCACTTTTCCTTCCTCTTCCCATTGGCTTTCCTCCCTTTTTTCTCCTCCTTTCCTCTCTTCTCATTTCCTCATTTCTATTTCCTCCTGTTGCTCCTCCTTTTCTTGTTTCCTTTACTATCCCCTCTCCCCTCTCCTAAGTTCCTTTCCCCTCTCCTCTCATCCAGCCACACAGGCTCAGAGGAGCGTCATAGTGGAGCATCTCCAAGCTCAGGGCTCCAGACACAACACGCCCAATGCACTGCGCTGGGGCACAGGGACCGAGTCAGACAGAGAGAATTAACAATGAACATTAACAACAATAATATGAGTGTTCTTGCTGAAGCAGGCAAACTCATTAAGGTCTTCCCTTTATGGGCTGCTGTTTTATTTAAAGAGGCTACAAGGAGCGTTCATATTGTGTTGTTTTTGGAGGTCTCCGTGGACAAAAGCGGTAGTGTGTCCACTGCTATAACCATAATGTCAGAAATAAAATTATCCAAAGAAAAATCTCCACTTACTTCTTTTTAACTGGCTAATGAACTGCTCACTGCAACTTTGACTGGGAAAGTGTCAATACAGGCTCAAGCAGTTAAAAACTCCTTGTAGTATATTTAAGTGGGCTTTCTCCAATGTGCATAAATATCAACCAAAGAGGCAGCTCCACTAAAAGTCTCTAAGCCTCTCTCTAATTATTGGTAAAATTGGTGCGGTTTTTGTGTTGCTTTCAGCCCTTAAAGGTAAATTGTGAAATTTCTTGCACTAGAAGTGCAAAGGAGCATTGTTTTTAACGAGTGGATCCTCACTTTTGTTTTGTCATGCACAAGATAAACCTCTATGAGCCCAAACACTTGGACAACGTCATACGCATTTCTACTGACTTTTCATGCAGTTCCACTGATTGCCAGTTGGTGGCAGTGAAGTGCAGAGTGCAAAGACAATGAAGAAGACTGCAGGCTAGAAAACATAAACACCACACAACTTAAAACATTCAATAACATTTTGCAGGTGTTTCGTGGGCAAGGAAAAAACCTCAACGCAGTCGTTAAACTTCAAGAATATATAAAATACAAACTTTTGTTTTGGTTTGGACCAACCCTCCACAGACATAGTGGTGAAACTGTCACTGTCTGCCACCAGATCGAATTCTCCTTCAAATCAGATGAAACAAGTCTGTTTACATTTTCCCAGCCAGTTGCAGTGAGCTGTACAATAGCCAGTTAAAAAGAAGCAGGAAGTTTTTTTTTCATATAATTTTATTTTTGACATTATATTTTGTTGTTATGATGGTGGAAACGCTACTGCTTTAGTCCACAGATGACCCCCAAATCAAAACAATACCAAAGTTCCTTGTAGCATGCATTACACTATGTAATATTCTTCACTGCTTTTAAAATCCAAATTTGCTAGTGAGAAGGTCTACAGTTTGAATTAGCAGACGATTTGATGGGGGCTGAGAGGGGGCACCATCCCTCGTGTTCCTCCTCTCCATCCCTTTATTAGCACAGAGAGTTCAGGGGCTGAGGAGTTGTTAGTCAGTCTGCCTGACTCATTTCCCCTTCATCTGACTGAGGTTTGTAACAGTTAGAATCTATGGCCCCGACCACGGCTCTGAAATATGACAAATCCATGGCACTGTCCATCAGGTGTTTGGTTTTTTTTTGTTCAGAGAATGATTAAATTATCATCTATCAAAATGTGGTAAAGAAAACTACTTTTAGAACATCACATATTTTAAAATAGCTATTTGAATAGCTTTGGCTTGGAGGTTAGGTGACCAATAATGTTAATGTCCCAGATTTGAGTCTGGCCAGGGTTGTTGCAGCTCTCTGCAATCGCTATCTCATAATGGCTAAAAATTCCCTATATATAATTTAAAGAAAATAATAACTTTGAAAAAATCTGCAACGGAAGAAAAAATATGGGTTGTTAAAGGGGAAACGCTCAGTTAAATCTCATTAACCTCAGTAGTGTAGTGAAGCAGGGCTCCAGTGTTTGATTAAACGCAGGATAAAGAGAAGCCCCTCTGTGAAAAAGAAGCTGCAAGCAGCTGTTCAGCCTTTAAACTCAGTCAGTCTCTGGTCGGCTGCCAGCGGAGCAGCTCCAGGTTTCGTCCCTCGAGGATGTCACAGAGCATCCTCTCTCTGTCTTGTCTCCTTTCCAGCTTTGGGAGCGAGCGGTCCTTGTTCACAAATATTGATTGAACCAGACAGTTTTAGCCCAAACTGTTGAATATCTAACACTGGCACAAATCTGAAGCCCGTCATTCTGTCAAATGTAGAGAATAGGGAGGCCACAGCTCCTTGTCAGTGGAGCAGCTAAAAGGAAAATCAGCAAAACGTCTTTGATTCTTCTGTGTGCTCGGTTCAAAGATATTTTAGGAATGCAAAAATAATGGTGCAGATGGCAACAAAATTTTGGCTTCAGTACCTCAGGGAGATATAAAAATAATTTATATTGGCAGCCTATTTTATCTGAAATCTTTGTACAAATAGCAAAATTAATTGACTTGGGCTTGATTTGGGACATTTAAGACTCAAAACATTTTGGTGCTGGAGAGACAACAATCTACTACCTGGGGAGCTTTTGTGAAATCTAAACATCTTTTTAATTAAAGTTGAAACTGGTTTCCAGGGGTGTTTTAAAATGATGACTCTCATATACTATGACATTTTATGCTTCTTCGTTTGTGGTTGTTGTTGCAGAAGTCTGGGGTTTTAACCACATCTTACAGTCTACATCAGCATGTTGCACATTTTCTGGCAGCTATATTGTAATATTCAACAACCACTATTGTCTGATTTGCGAGGCAAGCACAAATCTATCTTGAGGGATATCACATGCATCAGCGGGTCAGATTTACTGGTGACAAGACTGAAATATTTAAAAACAAATACTGAAAGATGCAATGTGTAAAATATGGACAGAATTTACATTTAAAACATAAAAAAATAAAGTAATATTATCGAAAGATTGTGAAGACGTAACAGTTATGAGCTTATGTCAAAGACTATCGATTGCAGAGATACTGAAGCTAGCATGCTAACCAGCTAGCCCTGGCCCTCCCTGTCTCGTAATAACAATTTGTGCCTCAAGAGGCAATAATCCGATCCCCCAGCAGCATCAGCTGGGAGGTATATGCAAGCAGGAGTTTCTCTTTTACCAATCTACGAAGAGCTTATTCGTAAAACTTATTTCAAACTTGACAGACATAAAACACAAAAATGTCTTGATGATTTGTCTTTCCATTGCTCAGCTGTCACCAACTATGGTTTGGTTGATGTGTTAGATGTGAAAATATTCTGGCTCCCAGCTGCCTCTCTGATGTCCAAACTCCTTCTTGCTTCTGTAGCTGCACGGCTAACTGAGCTAATAGCTGCTAGCAACCTAGCTACAGCCAAATAGTTGTGGCAGAGAGTGTAGTGAGCAGCAGCTAGCAGTTACTCTGGTGATATGCTGCCCCAATGTGTTTGGAGTTAGCTTCAACAGGTATCCAATTTTCATGTTGCTCCTTTAAAGGTTAATTTAGGCATATTGTATTTTCTTCTTAGCATCAACTGTTTTCATGAAAAGACCAAAACCTACAATTAGTTTGTTGTGTGCATGGACATACTTTGATATAACTGTTTCCCATGTGTCAAGGAGCTCCATTGTTCAAAAACTATTAAAAACACAACAATGAGCCACACTGCAGCACTGGGCAACATGTCCCTTAATTACACTGTAGTTTGGTTGCAGTCAGTCTCACATACAACGTCCTGATGCTGGAAATACTCACCGTAGCATCAAATGTGCATTAATCTGCAGCTGAAAATAGTCCAACAAATGCATCATTACTCCTGTATGAGAAACTTTGCCAAGAACTACATTGTCCAGCTGCTTTAGGAAATTATTTAGACATTTTAAGAAATGAAACTGCATATTTGTGGACTTTTTTTTATTAAATATTTATGTCTCCCAGTAGGAGCCAATTGGCTTGGGTGTCACAGGCAATTTGGACAACACATTGTTGGTTTTGGTCTTGTCATGGGATTTGTTGGCAATGATTTAAAAATAAAAATGGAATACTGATTGGCCAGTCTTATCCTTTAAATATTTATTACATGGTCTCACTTCACTCTTGTTTTTAAACTATCCTCATGCAGTTCAGCTCAAGCATTATCACTGTTATCAAGTCAAGCAGACTACAAAGTTGTTTCCAAGCCTTTATAGGCTCTATAGTATAGGTAAGATATTCTATGATGAGGCATGGAGAATAACCACAATAAGTAAATACCAAATGGAGTCTGTGAACACTTTTATTTCAGCATAATTGAACTTAATGCGTAGTCCAGCTTTTAGTGAAATTCAATGCTTTTGTCCAGTATGCTGTTGCATCTACAGTTTGATGTATATAAAGTGTTTAATGGATCTCTGCACCCAAGCTACTGTTTATTCTGACTATTTTCTACCAAAGATGTTGTTCTGAGAACTGAATGAAAGCTATTGGTTGTGAGGTCTGACAAACAGACATTGTATTAATGCTTTGAGCTTCACAAACAAAATTCCTGCCACCTACACACTGTATCATGGTAGAGGCAAACAACCATCTCAGTGGCAGATAATTCAAGCCAGTGGGGGTGAGAGGGAAAACACGTTTTAACTGACTTGTTTTATACTTGCTCACTGTTTGACATTTAAATGATGCAAACTTCTGTCTGTGTTAAACCAAAACTGTCTTAGTTTTGTTGTGTGCACCTTCCTGTCTGTGTCACTGTGTCCATTGTGTGTTTACAAGAGATAACATGCAAAAACTTAACATAACTTAAGTTAACATACCACTTGTTGCCAACATGTTGCCTTACAGAGTTAATTGTCATCCATGTGGGCTTTTTGAAGTGTCTGTTAATCCCACAGAGGAAAAAAGCAGAGTTGTCCTTCCTCTGTCAAAATCTAAAAACATGCAATAATTGAAAGAAAGAAAAGGCTCTGAATTTACTGTGCTGGATTTTTTTGAAACTTCATTTCCATGCTGTAAAAAAACAAGGCTTGATATCTGTAGCTGCAGTGACTGAACAAAAAACCCATTATAAATAAAAAGTGTGTGAGATTGAACTGATGTATTCACCAAAAACCACGGCAATTGCATTTTTCCCTAATGGACCATTTTTCCAATTGGTCTCTTCACATATGTATGAGCCTCTTTGCTACAAATCTCTTCCAGTGGTTGCCTTTATAGTGCCATCCAGATGTTGATATTTCCTGTTTTTCAATGAGAATTCCGAGTTTGTAATTTATACCATTTTAAACAGATTAAGATTAAACTCATATCATTTAAAAGATATAAGAAAGGCAAATGAGACCACATCTGACATTCACCATAAGTGTACTGTGATGTTTATAGGATATTTATGATACTTAAGAGTTTGCTGTGGGTAGTCTTAAAACCAGGGCCCTTTAACATCACCTCAACACAACAGAGAAACACAACAGAGAAAAAAAGGACTCCAAAGGAAACAACTTTTGCATAAAAATGCTCTGATAGCTTTGTTGGAGCTCAGGACTTATCCCAAGGATTGTTTCTGTACTCTGGACTGTCAAGGAATTTGAATGCAACGTTCATGAAATGTGTTTTGTGATTTTTGAGACATTCGTGCTCCCTATCAACTTAAGGGACCAGTATGTAGGGTTTTGCGGCATCTAGTGGTGAGGTTCTAGATTACATCCAGCTGAATACCACTTGCCTCACTTTCCTCTTCCAAGCATGAACAGGAGAAACTGTGGCTGTAAAATCGCTATAAATCGCTCATTCGAAAGGTAACGAAAACAATATGATTCTCTCATACTTGAATATTAAATTGCATTTCTGCCATATTCTGCCAACAAATCCCAAAAATCCTGGAACTTTAAGCCACACAAATTGCCTTTTGCACCAACTATAATGTTTATGGACCAATCACAGTGCTGAAATGTGGAAAAAGCTTGATGTTCAGGTGTTGTCCTGTGTGATGACATAGACTTTATATTCTATATTGTTATTATAATCTATATATATTATGACTGTATTGTTTCCTCTTATTGTGGAATTTATTGGAAGTGTGTGTCTTGTGCAAAAAGTGTGATTTGGCAACCCTTAAAAATGCAGATCATCAAAATCTATGTTCATCTTCTGTGGTGTTAATAAGCCATGAGGTTGTGAAAACTGAGGAAACTGTCCTGACATGGTCAAAGCTCAAAAATACTATTGTTACAACATGGCAAAGCAATAAGGCAAGACAAGTTATATGTTTCCGTTAAAATGTTGCACAAGTTTTGAGCAAAAAAGTCCATCATCTGTGTAAAAGGTGCCAAGATTAGTTTTTTTAATGACAAACAAAAGTTATATTAAGTTTTTCTTACCAAGGCTCAGTTATGTTACTGAAACACACACCTCTGAAACCCTTGAATATTTTTAATTTTATTCTTTGGGCTTTCGGGTGAAGCGGAGTCATGAGTGAAGTGAGTGGCAGCATGCATCAGTACTTTGACTATACAGCAGCAGAAGCAGCAAGGTGTATTCAAGAAATCTGTCAGTTTTTATCACATCTATTTCTCTGTATGCCAACTTTTCAACCACAAGCAAGAGTGAAAAAACTTTGTCTCAAAGATCTGGTGGTTCCAGTCAAAATGTTCATGAAAACAGGTGGATGAAACTCCTAGAGACAATCTGGCAGAAGGTTGAATGCTGGCTGAGTATCATTTTTATACTGGTGCTGATGGTAACTGATGGGAGGCGGGTGTGTAGGCAGGTGAGCGGTCAGGTGAGTTAGTTAATAATAAAATAAATAGGAGACACTGAGTCAGAAATGAATTAGATGAAATCATGAAAAAGACATTTTCTGTGAAGTTTTGTTGAGTTTGCTCTGGTATATTTTTTTTTGTCTTTTACCTCTCACTCCTCCTTTTCCACTTATGTCTTTCCTAATTTTGTTCTCGCTAACTTACACTCACCGACAGGCCGCCAAATCTTCTCCTGTGAAGTGTGTGTTTCTGTGAATGTGTGTGTATCTGTGTGTCAGAGCGGCTGCAGTCCCACCGCAGGCCTTCGTGCTCAGCTCTGAATCGCTGCTTGAATCAGACTTTTTTTGGGATGACAGTTCATATCTATTCTAGGATGTAGCACATATCCCCTACCAACGTGCACTGACAGCGATGTCAGGAAGACACGCGTGTGTGCGCAGAGTCGGTGTAACAAAAGATATCACAGATGATTTTGTACCTACACTTGTTTTCATATGTATTTTTAGTCAAGAAACAAAATATACCTAGCAGTTTTTTCCATACCAGTCACAATATGGACCACACATATACAGATATTTTTCTTTTCACTGATTAAAGACCTCACACATGAAGAGGACTGGGGATTTTTTGCTGAAGCAAGTTAAGAAGGGCTTCAACATTTGGCATGTTTGCCTCTGGATGTGTTTAACTGACGGTGGGAGTTGGAGGTTTGTCCACCGCTCTCATGTCCCAAGCCAACACACTCAGAGTGTGAAAATGCCAAAAATGTCTCTCTTACTCTCCAGAGAAGCCATTTACATCCTGCTCTCATGGCAGGTAATTGGTCTGAGACTCTGAGACTTCAGTACATGTGCACAGACACACTTGCGTTGACCCCACTGCAGAGGTTTCATTTAAAATGCATCACATCAGCACTTGGTTAAAAAATCACAGGTTGTAGCAGATTTCTGTCTAATGCCACTTGAAGCCACAGGGACTAAAAGGGGGAAAATGCTGGGTTTAAAGGCAGAATTTCTTGAAGGCCAGGTCACACTGGCACTTATGACAGCAAAAAATTTTAGACTCACAACATCAATTTAAGTTATTTTAATCGAATTGAGGATGATCAGTGTTGCTCTTTGGTGAACTTGAAGCTGGATGAGCAGCAGGTCGTACCCAAGTTTAAAAGCCCTCCACTCCCACACAGGTGTTGTTATGTCTTCTGACTGATTAGACCTAGAGATTGTCCAAACTCAACAGGGGCGACAAAGGTAACCAAAGAGTGAGGAAGGTGCCTATAAAGCACCACCCTGAAAGGAGGTCTGATAAGCCAAAGAAATGAAAATCACAAGTGAGTTTACAGTGGTTTTAGGAGGACTTTAAAGTTAGTGACAAGTGCACCCCAAAGTTTTCTTGTTTAAATATACTTTTCCTTTTGTGAAAGAGCTGGTCACTTTAATTTTTACCACTAAATCCTACCTTGAAATAGCATTAAAGCCAAGTGGCTGAGGCTGAGGCTTTTAAATGCTGTCTTTGCTTTGTGTTTTTTCCCCAATGTTGAAATCAGGTCTATATAAATGGAAGGACACTGGATTCCTGGCTGGTTTCTTTGGTTAATTGTAAGGATAACTGTCGAGTCAAACTGTCTTTAATTCATACAGATAACTGATTGTTTTAATTATTACTGAATTATTATTATTAAATTATTGTTTCACAGTTTCCAGCCATGTTGCAGGATGTTTCGGGTGTGTGTCCTGGTAGGAAAGTGACATCAGTGCGTACCCTCTAGTCTTCGCTTCGTAAAGAGTTCAACTTTGGTGAACCTAGACAAGTGAAGTCTCAACCAGTAGCAGACACGTGTGTGTGGCGGTTGCCTCGGTAGGTGACGTTCACCCCCTGCAGTCGTTCATGTGTGACTGTGTTCTAAAAATGACTGCACTGCATTTAGAAGAGCATGTTCCAGGGTGCTGGTATCATGCGTGCTGGCTCACTAATACTTGATGGAGGCAATTCAAAATGTCTGCTATGAAAAAACTCTATTTCAGCCGAGTATTGTATTTCACTTTGCGACATTAATGTGCTATGGGGTCCAAAATGCAGGAGGCCAAAGGCAATTTTTCAGTGCACACACCCAATGAGCAAATTTGTGTGGAATGAATCTTGAAACACAGTATTTACTTTTCCTAATACATCCTCCTTCGCTCCACAGCTGTAGAGCTCCACACTTTTCATCCTAAGTGACAAGTGTAAGTGGGGAGGGACCAGTTTGGAAACGGGACAAATGCAAACCTCAGAAAGGAAATCCAAAGAAAAAGACATCACTGTGTTGACACCCGGGCAGGACCAACGGGTGTAACGTTCAGCACAGAAACACCACAGGAATAAGCACTTGGCACCATATTAATATAAATTAGCTCTTACAAACATGTAAGAACACACTTCATCATCTTCACTAATCACTCCACATGTAAATAAAACCAAACAGGCCCCACCACCGTTAGCTACAAAGTCTCTCTCACATGCAGCAGTTGGTTCTCGTTCTCTTCAGATTACTGGAGTGTTCTCAAAGCAGAGACATGACTACAATCACGGCCTCTCACTGGATCTCCTCTCCACAGTTGCTGCTCTCTTAGTTTCTCTGCCCAGACACAAAGACCGCAAACATCAAGAGCGCGAAGGTCTGACGTCTCAGCTGGCAACTGTTGGCTAATTAGCCTCTGTTCTTTCTGTTTGGCCCGGTGCGGCTAAATGACTCATCAGTGGCTAATGAAGCCGATTCTGTAGCTTCTGAAGAGAGCTGAGAGTCATGGTGGACAACACATGGAGAGTGTAGTGGCTCCAGCAGTGGCCAAATGTTCACAGAGCGAGTTCTTCTGTGCACAGAGTGAGCAGCTGTTTATCTCAGTTCTGTTAAATGAGCACAAACTCTGAAATGCAGATTGCATGATGCTGATACAAATTACATGAATATTATGTGACTTAACAAGGCTCAGGCAGTTTATTAAAAACCTTTATTGTAACCACATTCCTTTTCTCAAAATGTAATAAACTGTTTGCTTTTAAAACTTATGGTGTATGCAGTGATATAATGCATTTTTAACTTGTTGCCAGTTTGGATTTAGTGACAGAATATGGCAAAAATGGGATATAATATTCACAAGTATGTTTTCATTAGTGTATAAATCACCTCAAAATAAGAATCATTGTGTTCAGTCAGAGTAAGGTGCTTGCACTTTCAACCAACATGCACGTTTTTCTGTTGAGGATGGGATACCCAAAGTTCCTAAACATTTAGTGTTTTCTTGTACAATTTGCAGCAGGCTTTAAACAGGCTTCAACCAAACTCTAAATGTGCCGTACTTGAGCCAGACCTCACTAAACTTGCACTTCTCCATATTAGGGGAGATGGCACATTATATATACAGGTTTTGTTTTGTAGTTTTGTCACTGAAAAAGTCAATCATGAGCCTTAAATGTTTGTCATTTCTCCACCAACAGAGACCAGAACAGCTGCAGCCAGTTTGACGTTAACTGGTTACACTTGATCCCAATAATGACATAATGTTTTTTCATGGTGTTAAAATATTAAAACATATGTAACACCCCTGCAGCATATTCCACTCCTCAGCTGTTCATCTGTGTGCTCTACAAGTTCCAAACATTAAAAGTGACTAAATTAGTTGCTGATGTTGGAGCTTCAGAAACTTAAGGTGAAAAGCAGAGCACAAACATAAAAAGATGGATGGTAGGAAATTACCAGTTATTGTTTACAGTCATTTCTGTTGTGCTTGCATAAGTCAACATTCATTTAAAAAAAAAAATGTTTTAGCTCATTTTGGCACTGAAGCAATAATGATGAAAATAAAAATGTTTTTCTTTTATCTATGCTACAAAATGCTGTGAAGTAAAACGAGCAAAACAATCATAATAACAAACGCATTAAAGGAAGAGTTTTCGCTGCTGTGAACTCCCACACAGCAGAAGAGAGACGGCTGAATGGTATCATCATTAAAACATACATTTTCATACAAATAGTATCACTATAAGCAACAGAGTCCACTCAGCAGTCCAAAGGACACCATCAAACAGAAACCAGAAGGGCAGATGATAAAGATGTGGAGGAACAGGACATGGTCTTAAAACAGCAGGATGGTAGTGCTGGAAGAGTCACTGATTTCAGCAAGAGAGCGTAAACAGTAATTGTATTCACTTATCCTTTATCTGTATCCCTACTCAGCTTTAAACAAGACAAAAGCCTTAACAAGTCCCCCACGAAATCTGTCTTCTTCTGATCGTAAGGATCAAATGCAAATTTAACAAACCAATTTTTTCCACAGAAATCGTCAGACTATAAGAATAAATATTAAAAGTGCACATGTTCATTATGAAATCCACTTTTTATGAGCCAAAGTCAAATACGACTCAAGCCTCAGTGTCCGACTGTCTTGTAGTAGCTGCGCTGTGAGAAATTTATTTTCCCAGAACTTGTCTTGTCAGACAGCACATGTCCTCAGGCTACAGTATGTAATCTGCCAACCAAGCTCCTTCAAGTTCCCCAAATTCAACCATGTGTAAACTGTGCCCAGAACCGGCCATTTAGTTCATGGAGCTCGTTGATACTGCTACATGACATGACAGATTCCACGATAGCACTGGTTCTGAAACATTTTTTGGCATGCTCGCCTCCAGAAGCCAAAAAAAAAGCTTACACCCTCAAAACCTACAAATATTACCAATCATTAATAATAATTGGGGATGCAACTGATAGAAAAAGATCCATGTTGAATTTTAGTGAAATGAAGATCAGCATGATAGCATCAAACTCTTTTTATTTCCCCTACAAAAATCATATTCATTCAACTTTTTTTCACTCTATTACCCCTTTTCCATACGCTTTTGACTCAGTTTGACTCGACATGTCTGCTTGGCACGGCAAGGATTTGCATCTCCATTACAACAGAGCTACCTGCTTCCAGGTGTGTCTTTTGACTGAAGGTGAGCTTAGCAAAAAACAAACAAACATTCATTTCCTATAAATTCTTCACAATAAACATTCCCCGTTATTTTGTCATCTCAAAGCTTTTATAACGAAGCAGCAAAATCAGGAAATGTTGGGTTTTCATCAGCAGTAATTTAACATGACTCCTGTACAGCTGAAAGTGAATATGAAACAGTAAAATAAAAGAGAAACCAGAGAGTACAAACAGCGACACAGGAGAGAAAATAAACTTCAGACCACAGAGATTCAGTTAGAAGCTACAAAAGTGCTGAGTGTTGAACACACACTCTTTCTTTGTGGTCTCCTGTACCCACAAGTTGAGTCTTTCAACACGTTTGTTTGAGGGCATCGTCACAGGTTGGCTGCAGTCGGTCAGACGTCACTGCAGCCACTCAGAGGGGCTCGTTTTGGGCCCACTTCAGAGACGATCCATCTCGGGCACGACTTGGCACAGCTTGACACAATGAAAGTGGTAATGGAAATGCAAATATTTCTCCTCTGGCCATCCATGCTTCCCCCTGATGGAGCTCTATGCTTAATTTGTGGTTTTTAAGTTTCACCACAATTTATTAGAAAATAACAAACAAATGTCAAATTCTGGTGCAATATCTCAAAAAGAAAAGCTGCAAAATTAGGGATTCAGAGACCAAAATTTTGAGATCCAAGGAGAGCAGATTATAAAAGGTGTTAAGCATTTCACATGACGATTTAACCTTATCATTTCACATCTCCTGACATTACTCATGCCCAATTTTTTCATCATTTGAGCCTTTTTCACCAGTCTTGGAAAATGTTTTGGCAGGTTTCCTCCCCTGCACACACCTCTGCGGGTCTCTTCTCCATCTGTATCGGGTTATATAGCTCACAGTGGTGGGATGGGGCGCGGAGACACAGAGTCGGAGTGCACGGCTTTGTAGTCGGAGGGGCTGCTTCCTGTCCTGCATTATTAATACCTGATGTTCACAGTTGACCTGGCGCTCACACACTTCCCTCGCCGGGCCATGAATGGAGGAGTGTGTGTTTGTGTGTGTGTAGCTGAGAGACAGAGAATTAAACCAGTGGATGGATGCACCAAGTCCAGTTCATTGCATAAAAATGTCTCCTTTTGGAGGCAAATTGCTTATAAATTGCTTAATCCTTATCAGAGTCTCATAGGCCGGGTGTGTGAGTCGGTATGCTGCTGATGGCTGTTAGTTCTGTACGACAAGGTTTGCAATTTGTTCTTGATAATCTGCCTTAGTTCAGCTAGAATTGGCGGTTCATTACTTCCTAAAATGAGACCGGTTTTATCCAAATACTCAGCCATTGGAGAAACTGGAACATAATATAGATAATTTGCCCTGAAAAGAAATAGACGGAGCGGAGTGGGGCTGAGCGATCTGTCACAAAGCCCTGTGAGAAAACTTCACTGACAACCATATAATGAGCCTCTGTGAGGATCTCCCACCATTTTATTGTGTCTTTATCTCCTCTCTCTAAACTAGGAGGGTGAAAAGAAGAAGAAAAAAAATAAGGGGCTGCAGGTTTGGAGCAAATTACCCATGCTTATTTATTCAGAGATGTCGCCTCATAGAGCAACCAACCCCCTGGGTCTTCTCACAGGCCCGAGCGAGCGCCAAATCGCTTTGCTGCTCGGAAGGAGAGAAAAACAACAGAGACTAAAAAAGGGGAGCAGAGAGAAGGGGAAGAAAAGGTAGTGTTTTCCAAGAAGTTGTAAAAAGAAGAGTGTTGAGTCGACAGATAAGAGGAGGGAGATTACAGGTTGGGGTCGGGGGGAGAGACAGGAAGAAGACCTGAATACAAAGGGAGGATGACAAAAAAGAGAGAAATTTTGTTTTTTTGGGGGGAGGAGGGGGGCAATCAGATCAGAGCGAGAGTTAACTCAAGCCTCTGAGAGAGGGAAATGAGAAAGAGATTGGGGGAAGGTGGGGTTGATGGAAACTAACAAGGGAGGAGGCGAGGAGGGGTGGAGAGCTGGATGAGTGTCTCCCAGGGGTCTTGGAGGGAGAGGAAGATGGCTCGACGAGTGCACCCCCCGCGGAGAAACTCAACAGGGGGTCAGCTTTTTGTTTTGGAGAGAAAAAAAAAAAGAAAATCTCCTCACCACCCTCAACAGCAACACGGTGCTCGTACGCTCCATATTTCAGCTGGTGGAGGGGCTTTGTTCAGAGAGATGGGGGGTTTCTTCTAATTTGGTTACTCATCTCCCACCCCCACAGTTATACACAGATATACAAATACGATCTGTAAGTATTAAAATCGTGACATGTGACTATGAATTCAGAAATAATCAGATTTGAAATTAAAGTGCATTTCAATCCACCTGTTTTTTGGCGATTCTGCCAAATCAGTGACTTTTCTGTAACCAGGGCATAACACACATTAAAAATATCTGTGTAATACTTTGTCTTATCATGAAAAATGTCCTGCTCTTTGTCCTAATTGCATTTTGAAGACACACAATGTAGACCATTAACAAAAACTACCCAGAGCACTGAAAATATAAGATTGTTGCCCATTCACACTCTTTAATATTACACTTCAACCTGAAATAAAATGATTAAAGTCCTTCAAAAAATGTAGTTTTTGTATTATTGTGTGACGCTAGTTCCACTTTAGAAATTTAAATACATTTTCTCATCAGACGTCCCTAATATGTTGGTTAAAATCCACATTTTAGTAGTGTTTGACCTTTATACATTTTGTATTGTTAAACATGTAAAGATGAATGAATGAGATGAATGAAGATTAGTTTTGAAAAGTTACAACAACCTTTTATTGCACATTTAAAATTCAGTTAAAGAAGCTTGAAGTGGAAAAGTTAGTGTATTGATAAAAGCAAAATGTGATTGAGTCCAACAGGAAACAGACTTAGTAAATTAATCATGACATGGTTAGGTTTGTGTTTTGGGTTAAAATAAGTATTTTACATAATGTCACATGACGGAAGTGATGGAAGTCACGTACATAACAAGACGTAACTTAAAACTTTGACGTTAACTTTTTGTTTCACACAGGACTCAAACCTGAGACTCCTGGGTGAAATTTTTCCCACCACGTCCAAATGTGGACTTGCTCTTTATACTTCTTCTGCTATAATTACTACGCCCACTTGATGTCAACAATAAACATAAATATGGGTTGTAATGAGTTTCTTGCACAACCTAGGCTCTGGCTTTTCTCATAGAATACCATCTTATATTGACTTAAGGACTTATACCTTCACCAAGTGCATTGAGTTCCCTAAACATAACCATAAAAATATTATCATGTTGCAGTTGCATGCAGCAGATACTGTGGAGAAAATAAATAAAATAAATCTACAATGAAGGTTTTGCAGATACATTCGAAACAAAAACTTCTTTGTTATGTTGATGAAAAAGCTGGGTGGCATTTGCTTATTCTGTATAAGCTGCATGTGAAATTAATTGTTCGGAGACATGGTTGAATATGAGGTTAAAGTATTAATTTTCAGCATTAAAGGTCTTGGAGGTTGTTTACATCCAAATCTGGCAAACAGCAGGAGTCGTGGCCCTTCTTACCCTCGGGGTGTTATGTATAAAAAGGATCACAATCCCCAGATGTTGATGCAAACACCCTTGAATTAAAGCTGAGAGTGTTTTAACCTCATTGTAATTATTTCATTTTAAGCACAATGTGCTGCAGCACTGTGCCAAAACAAAAGAGTCCAAATACTTCAGGCGACTGTGCTCTATATTAATGCACACCCCCAAAAGCACCCCCCTCTCTGCTCAGCCTCCTGAGGAGCAGTTTAATGTGGATCTAGAGCAGATTAGCATGGCTAAAGCTAAATTCTGTAATCGCTGTGATGGGTTTAAACAAAACTGAGTAGGGGTCTGCTCAAGGTTAAACTGATTGTTGTCTTTTTCTATTACCTGTCAGTGTTCATTCAGGCGGTCAGCTTTTTTTTTCTGCCTCCATTTTACGGCAACATGTTCCGGTATTGATTTGGATAGCAAATTCATCAAACTGTGAGTAAAAATCCCAAATTATTGAGACACTTTTGCTTTAAATTGCTTTTAAAAAAGAGAGAAAAATAATTGTTCCAAGATATGTTCATCGTTTCTTTTAATTCTTAAAATAAGATGATTTCTTTTGAAAACAGGTTGACATATTTTACTCCACTCATAGATTTTTCGCTTGTTTTAAGAAAGTAGGTCAGAAATTAAAGGTGCAGTGAAATATCTGGAAGATAGTTGATCGCTGAGTTTCATTCCCACATTGTCAAATTACAGATGCTTTGGATTTGTGGCTGGAAGATGGTCGATTGCAGAGTCTCATTCCCATGTCACCATATTCTGAGATTTTTGGAATAAGACTCAACAACCAACTATTTTACTGACCTGTGATTGGCCAAAGTCTCCTGTCACTGGCTAGATTTTTTTAAAGCCTGAAAACAGAGCCATGAGGAGGAGCATAAGTCTAATTTTCTGTCAGACCATATGAATTACATTATGCTTAAAGGTTATTATAGAATTTTTTCCCAGTGACAGCAAAAATATACAGCCTACCCACGCTTTAAAGGGTAACTGCATCCCCAGGTCTGAGCCTAACTCCATCTGCTGCAAGATTTTGCAAAATGCCAAAAAGTAGGCAAGATGTTGAGGAGGTGGGTGGGGTGGGGATGCCCAGGACAACCACTGCAGGCTGGCAGACCTTGAGAAACACTAGAAACACAGGGAAGTGATGGGAACACAGACCACTGGACCTTTGACAGTTACTAGAAGCACATTTGTGGCCCTTTTTTGGGAAAGGTTTCCGTGTTGTGCCTGTGTTGGAGCTAGCAAAGCTAATGTTAGTGGCTCAGAGAGGCTGCTCTCTCCAGTGTGTGTGCGTGTGTGTGAGTGTGTGTCTGTGGTGGTTTGTCAATACATAGCCCTGCTGTTGCAGTCTAATGGAGCCTTACAGCCAAAATACTAAGTAGAGATTTATCAGAAATTGTGTAAACTTCAATGAATGATGAATCTGGATGAGCATATGTTTGAAAATGAGCGCTGCTTCACAGACTCTTGGAGGTGGAGGAGGTTGTTTGCATAGGTAATGCAGCTTCATGTGGCCTGTCTCATCATTGTTTATCACAGACAAAAAGATAATAACTTCTTCACTTTCTTGGAGTGCATGTGAAGGGGAGGGCTGACAGTCAGTAACAATATTGGTTGGATTTGAAGCAGGTAGTTTTAAATTTAATCTCAGTAATAATGTTAACAACACAGCTTTGATCTTAAGTGGTCTTGAAATAAAATCGAGTTAAAGACTGAAAAGGAGTAAAAAACACAGCTGAGACTGAGACACGACAGCATTCAAAAAGACGTTCTGAGACCAAGAACAGTCTTGAGTACAACACCACTACATAGAGCAATCCCAAACAATGGTGGAGTTTTAGCCATTTTCAACACTTGAAATGCAGATTTGTGTACACATAACAAGAAGTGTCAATATTAACACCAGCACTGATGTGTTTCATCACAGCACAGTAATATAATTTAGTTTACAACTCAACAAACATGTTTAAGCGTGCAGTATCTCTTTAAGGACAGAAAAGACTCAACATACCGATATTTTTGTAGCATTTAACTGAAGATTTGAAGAAACTTGAAAGGTACAACTGTGTTCCTTTAAATCTAGAAAAGTCACTTATTTAGTTCATTCACACTATTCATGCCACTGTTCTCCTCTCTGCCACTCATCATTTACCAAAAAAAAACTTTCGCCAAGTACTGTTAAGTCACACTCAACAGCCACTAATAAGCAGTTTGTCCCTGAAATGATTTGAATAGTGAAAAGATTCCTTTCTCTTTCCACCTACAGCCTCGCTATTCAATTAAATGCCTTTGTAGATTCAAAGGCAGGAAAAAACATGGAAAGTTCACAAAAAAGGTGACTTTTTTTAATGATACGGAGTCAAACAGAAAGCAGCAGCTCACAGAGAGAAGCCCGTCAGAGATATTTGGGTTGTTTTGTGGCAGCTCTTGGTAACTTATTTATGATTCAGGGGACTTGTAAACACCAAACTGAAGAGGAAAGACAGCAAAAGAGAAGGTTAAAAACCTGGGCTCAAGTCAAATGAGGAGGAGGAGAGGAAATGTTTTGCTCCATGAGTCCTTCAAGGTGATCAGATGAAAGAAAAGAAAAGACCCGATGTGAGAGAGAAATAAAAAAAAAGACAAGAAGGGGAGGAAAGGGAAGGAAGGAGGAGAAGGAGTGGGGTGTTTCCCTGAGGCGGAGATGTGTTTGTGTGTGAACTAATCTCTCTCTCTCTCTCCCTCACACACACACATGCACACACACACATATACCCTCCCTCTCTCCCAGTCACTCAGTCAGTTGCAACAACACGCTCACCGAGGTCGGCAGCACAAAGCAGAGCTGCTCTCTTACCAGCTTGCACTCACACTCACACACATACCACACCACACACACGCTCAGACACTCAACACGCACCTCCTCAGCGACGCCCCGGGGAGCTGGAGCAAAACTGACTGGAGGAGGGAAGGAAGGAGGAGAGGAAAAACTGGCCAAGAGAAGATAAGAGAAGAAGAAGAAGTAAAAGAAGACAAAGATAGTTTTTGGGGGGACATATCAGTCAGGTAAGACCTCTTTTTTTGTATCTATTTCATTTACTGTTCTTCATGATAGCAAGCTGAATCTGAAAAACCACAACAGTGCACAAAGTGCAACATGTACATCAAGTGAGGTCACACTTCATGCTGTGCAAGGAAACTGAGCAGTATCAGTGAGTGTGCAGAGCTAACCTCATCTCCCCTCACTCTGGACGTTTTTTTCACCTCTCCTCCCTTTTTATACCAAGTTGACAAATTTTTTGAGGCTTGTTTGTTGCACTTCTTACCTGTGGCAGAGCAAAGTAAGGTCGTGGGGGTACATTTTGAGTTGCCTGCGCTTGCTTTTCAGTCACAAACGCTGACACGTGGGGAAAAGTATGTGGAGGAAATGTAAGGTTCACTCATCTGTGTAGATTAAGTTGACGAGGTCTCTTTTTGTGGGTGCATTCGAGCGTGCGCTGCTGGGTGTGCACAAAATCAGAGACAGAGCGAGTTATGAGGGAAGATGTTTTGAGAAAGGAAATTTTGAAGTCTAATAAAGGAGCTCCTGAGCATCTCAAAGACTGCTTTCGGGAGTGAGAGTTGATGACATGTGTTACCGCCAACATGCTCGCTTGTTCCTTTACTTTTAGTGACAACAGTTATCAGAATAAGTGACTTTTAACATTTAAAAAACACCACTGTATTAAAAAGAAGGTAAAAAAAAAGGTATATATGGACTTTGCATAATATTCATATGAGTTGTTGTTTCCTGGTTGACTTGAAGTGCCTTTATTGATTGATGATGTAGGTTTGTTGGTCATGAGTCACCTTTTCATGCATTCTTACGCTCTGTACATCGAAAAAACCGAGACTTTCTTCCCGAGATAAGTGACAGCATCAGTCGTTTCAGTTTGATAAAGCCCCAAAACATTTGTTTTATTTCAAGTGACGAAGCCCTTTAGTGGCTGTGATTGTGACTTTTGAATCGTCCATCGGTAGAAGAGTAGGAAGTTGGACAGTGTTATTGTAGGGCTACAAAGTCCACAGAGACAGGAGGTCGGAGTGGTTGGATGGGTCAAGACAACGTCAGAGGGGGAGAACGTGTTCCCTGACAGTTAGCAGTCAGCGTTGGTGTCTTTTAACCATTATCACAGCTGTTATAGCGATTATTTTTTATCTTTATCTGTATCTGTTCAACCAACAAAGTTATCCATCTCTGTATCTGTCTCTACATTTGGATAGAAAACCAGAAGTGGTTGTGGTTTGTACCAAAATCACAAATGTTTTATTTTCAAACTTAATGTTCATTGGCAATGCAAGTGTTGTACACACAAAGCAACATTTCCACATTTGTACTTTTATCTTTTTTATTATTTCTTAGTAAGGAAGATGCAGCATTTTTTAAACTATGTCAAGGTAATCATGGAGCTGACTTTTTCCAAATAATAATGAGCAACTTTGGATAAAAGCAGTATCTGTTTCCATCACTTTATTTGTGCTCTCTGGAATAAGATATTCGGATTCAGGTGCATCCCTACCAGCGATACCGTGACACCGAAAGTCTCCTATAACCTTTGTGAAGCTGTCATTTTAACACAAACTAGAGCCCTGCACAGGACTGTTTTCTTAATCCTGGTCTCACTCCTGCACTACTGTATCTGTGTCTTCTACTTTCAGTAACAAATAAGAAATTTGCCCAAATGTCAGACTTGCCTCGCTTCACTTTTGTACTGTAAAAACCTGCTTTAATATTCTTTTCAACTTTGTTTGTTGAATCCATCTTCTGGTTTACTAGCTAAATCGCAGGACCCACAGTTTGTTTGACTGCCTGGCGCCTGCTCCCACCCACAGCAGAGAGAAAGATTTATGTTGGGTCCTGCAGTACCTGCGAGATCCCAAACCCAATGCAGTCCTCTAACCCAAACCATGTTTCTCTAACCTTAACCACAGCATTGTCACATCATAAAACAGATTCATTTTTCCAACAGTGATTCACAACAGCTTTATGGGCAAAGACAAATGATGATAACCTAGCAGTGTCGTTTTATGGAGCATCAACAAATAACAAATATTTAAATGGGAGGGAGGACTTGGAAAGACCAAAGTCTTTGATTTTTGTTGTGTTTTCCTTGACATTTTATTGTGTTTGATTTAATAACATCCAATTATGCGGAACATTTTTATCTCCATGTCTACAGCATGATTTAGCCAAACTGTGAGCACACGACAGCTAAAACAAAGCAGCAGCTCCCGGCCAACACCACTTATCATGACACTCCCACATGACTAATTGGTTAAGTGAGTGCGTAACATGAAAACCAAAACCCACTCCAGAGCGGCTGACATATTCAAACACACTGTAAAAAGACCAAACAACGGGAGCAGATCCAGGTCAGAGTGGCTGCGAAGGGACAGACGTGGTGTGTTGTGTGTTTTTGACCTTCACCGTGTTTGTAAAGAGCTGATGTGAGCAGAGAAGGAGGAGAGAAAGACAGACAGAAGAGACGGAGAGAGCAAAGGGATGAATGGAGTCATTGTCTGGTCTGTGTGTATGTGTGGGTGTGCGCTGAATGAGGGGGGGGCATATGTTGTGTGTCTCAAAACAAACTGTGAGCAATCAGTGTCATGTGAGAGGTTAATGTTACACCAAGATGCGGCGTAAACAAAGAACACACAAAGAAATCACGTTAAATAACTGTGGAGCTGAGTAATCAGCCGTGAACTGTTCATGTGAATAAATGCTGTTTTATATGCTTAGCTTTTATTACTGTTATCACCTGGGTTACAGGCAGATGTGTTTTTATGTCACTTTTTCAGTAAGTAGGAGAAGAACTGGATAGTTTGCATGAGCAGGGCTGGCAAACTTTAAAGGCAAGACCCACAGAAACCCAAAGTCCAACAGAAAAGCCACAAAAAATGTCACTTTACTGCCCTCACAAAACAAACAGACACACAAAATATTGAGCATTTGCCAACAAAAGATGCCAACAAAAATAACAGAGATCATACAGGCTCATAATGGAACATAATGGATAATTGATCTCTGAGTCTATGGATCTGTTTAATAAGGTATGTGTAAGATAGGCCAGGAGTTACCAAACCTTTTCATGTTCTCTTCTACTTCTTCCAACTTGCAAAAAATTTCATGAAAATCAAAATATTATCTTCTTCCTTTTTCTGGGAACTCCATCCAACCCCCAGTTTGAAAACACAGAGATAGGCCAAAGAAATCAAACTGTCTCTGCTGTGTTTTGCAATATTCTTCTCAAAAATGATTCCAGTGAGATAGAATTCCTGAACCTACAACGCAGAAATAGGTTTTTTTTGGCAGAAATAAGTTGTGACCACAACGTTGACATTTTAATTCGATATGGTGAAATTCATGGGGCGACTTTAATATTAATTTTGAGAAAGTTAAGTCCAATATTCCCTCTCTTTTAGCTCCGTTTTTGGTCTTCACCAACTCCTGAGAAAAACATTTGACTCTTAAGTTGCTAAATGCATCACTTTGTTGGAGTGCTTTTGCTGGAAGACTAAAAACTGCCTGCTACAGCTGAAAATAGGAGAGCAGTGATAGTGAATCAAACGGTAAAGTTGCTGGTCAAAAAACAGTGAGCTAAAGTTGCTATAAAGCTTCATAGAGCTGAGGGGAGCTGCAAAGTTAGGACAGAATTATCTGCGGGTTCATCGTTAAAAGCAACCCCACATCCATAATTCATTTTCAATATAAAAATACTGATTACAACAGCTTTAACTTGCTCGTGATAAGCTTCAGACATTGAAGTAGCACAACCAAAAAAAAGGTAATTTATTTTTAGAGGTGGAAATCCACTGCAAGTTTTAAAAATCCTTTCACCAAGACTCGTAGAGTGATCGCACAAAGCCTGAACATCCTTGCTTTGCTTCCTCAACAAGTGTGCAGACATATCCAATAAACTGTCAAACAACAGGAGTTTGTATAAGTGTTTTCTGCTTCAAATGTATTAAATAAATACAAATGCTTCAGGGTGATGTTCGATGACCTGTGAATGAGACTCAACAAGCAACTGTCTTTGTCCAGAATCACTTGTAGCAGCTGGAATTTGTTAAAATGGAGGACACCAAAGTCTATAAAGCAGCCTTTTAAGTGTCTCCTGAGAGGAAACTGAACAATGCTTCATACAGGCATTATTTCTTCTAACGAATAAAAAATGTAAACTTGAGTTATATTACACTTCAGAAGAGTTAAAGTGCTCCACCAAGACCAAAACAAAAGAGGATCACAAACAGCCGAGGCAATTAAAACTACAGACGGCTGAACAGGTGAATCAATTACAAAGTGATTAGAACATAAAACACTGTCGATAAAATGCAGACAAGCAAAGCAGCAGTGATAAACATCTCACCTTAAACTGATTTTATGCTTTATCAGGGCTTTTCTTTTTCCTCTAAAATGTTTCCTGTTTACCTCCGTATGGAATTAGTCTAATTTCCCCAAAAACTGATTAAGATTACGTACTTAGGAAGCTTCGCTGCCTAAGCTTCACAACTCCTTAGACAAAATCCTAATTCTGCGGAAAGCCTACACCCCGGGGGCCATACAGAGGGGAAGAACAGTAGGTTTTTCAAAACTGTTCTCAGATTTATTTTCTGTGGAAAAGAAAAAAACAAAGAGAAAGAGAGAGGGAGGAGACGTATGGGGGAGGAGTGGGAGATGTAGACAGTGACGATGGAGAATTAGGGACAAATCAGGCCAAGTTCGATGGAAATATGGCGAGACAGCGTGAGCAAGAGCAATTTGGATCAAAAGTCAAATGGATTTTTGAGAAAATTAGGAACATGAGACGATTTGAGAGGGAGATAAGAGCCTGAGAGTGACACTTACAAAGACATGTGTCAAATATAGGGGCGGAGGTTTGACGTCTCTCTCATTGTGTGTGAGCGCGCGTGTGTGTGTTTGTGTTAAGGGGGTCTCTGCCACCTTGGTAGCAGAGTACATTATGGCTGTTTGGGCACATTAAGGGGCATTAGCTGGAGGAGCAGTCCTGAATAATGCATGGCCTTTATTTATGAGCAGAGTGCATATGTCCTCTGAAGCGGACTGAACCGGGGCACACACGCACACACACACACACACACACACACACTATATCAAAAGTCCTCCCTTTTTCACTCGCTCTTTTACACACTCTCAAAATCACAAAATTTGCTGAACTGGCAGCATGCATATCTGTGTGATAAAAAGCATCTGTCTGTGTGTAGGTGTGTGTGTGGAGCTGAGTGTGTGACTAACAGTATCTCTCAGACACCTGCAAATTCCTACATGCTGACATAAAAAAAGCGTCAGCAGACGGTCGGTGCGCTTCGCTGAACCGTCCTCAGGTCTAACAGGGCAGCCAATGAGCCCATTAACGTCTCACACTCACTCTTAGACACTCACAAACTAACGCGATGCACTTACAAGAGACTCATATTCAGATGACTTCCGACTATCAAACCGTTTAAGTGTCATTTTTACGATTGCCTCCCGTCAGAGTTTTATTATGGCGCGCTGAATTTTGCAGCCTCATCCGTTACTTCACAGTTTTGCTCCAAAGTGAGACATCGTTTGACTCTCACAGGAATGACTGTGAGAGTCAAACAACACAGCAGATACAATATCATCAGCAGGTGGTTATTTTTATCAATATGAAGGTGATTTAAGGTGAACTGGAGGATGCTCTAATATGAGGTAACCTTTGATCTACCTTTTGTTAATTAAAATGTGTGAAAATCAACTTCTTTAACTTAGATTTAACTTAGATTGAAGTGATTATCTACCTTCTCCAGCCACTGATATCTATTCAGAACAGTGAGGTTTTACAGTACAGTTAACTTTCTTAAATCTGCAAGCTGGTTCATTCAGATGTCTGTGAGAGACTGCCACGTCTGACATTTGTCAATCGGCTGCTGAACCTTATCACATTTAGAAGTGAGGGGTTGGAAAATGAAATGGCCTGTCTCCAGATGGCTCTTTCCTAACTTTTCAAATACAGATGTTTTGTCACACCCCTCTGTGACTCATGCAGATGTACGTTAGCAGCTGTATAGACTTTCCCCGAGGACACTGGGGTTCATGTTCTGTGTGAAAGCAAAACATTATTAAAAGCTTTAAGGTACACAACGTTACATGCATCACATGTGTGTCGTGTGACTTGTGACGTGCATCATGCATCAAGGACACAAGTTGCTATACAAAGTTGTATAATAAGATTTTAGCATAGTTACCTCTTGATTGATTAATTAGAGTTGGCTAAAGAGATAAATGAAGTGCTGAGGATGAATTAAGCAGTCTGAAAGAATGAACTGCTGTTTAGTCTGGTGGTGCAGCGGCAGATACCTCTGTATCTCCTGCCTGGTGGCAGCAGGGTGAACAGACTGTGGCTGGGGTGAGTGTTGTCATTTAGTATCCTCTGTGCTCAGTGCAGGCACCTTCTCTCCCTGATATCACTGATGCTCGGTAACTGGCACATCCCATGTGGTTTGTGATGTTTCCTGTCAGGATGCTTTTAATCACTCTTCTGTGGAAGTTCATAAGAAACATGGTTTCCTAAGAAACTTACCAGGGTGGAGCTGTCTGGTGTCCATTGCAGGCTCTTAGTGATGTTGATTCCCAGGAAGCTAAAACTGTTCACCTGCTCCACTCTGCTCCACTAATGTAGACAGAGTTGCGCATCTTTGCTTGCTTTCACCGAAAACCAACAATCAAATCCTTGGTTTTGCTAGAGTTGAGCAGTAGGTTGTTTTCTGTGCAAGACTGTTGATTTCTTCCTGATTAATAACATATTTTCCTTAATCACATTTTAAATAAGCTTTCTGGCAGCGTCTACAGCTGCTACAGAGTACCAGAGGCATGACAAAGCAGCATCGCTAGTCAAAGAGCTGCAATAAGAACATATTGGGTATTATTAGTTTTTATTATTGGTTATTAGTAAAGACAAGTCAACAGAATTTTGAGCTTTATTTGAACAATAATTATAACCTTCAAGTGTAAAATTGAACATATCAGATCACGTCTTCAATGAAGCCTTGAAAAGATGGTTTCTATGAAGCCAATAGCCTGGTTTATGTCATGAAGAGTCTTTGGAACATGCAGGCTTTGCCACTCTGTGTCTGTTTTTTATCAACTGGTGTCATTGTTTTATTTTTACATTGCATTGGTTGTATGGTGGAGGACCACAATGAATTTATTTTTAATGTTAAGAGAGTTTCAGTCATCTGCAGGCTGATTTTCATTGTGCTCTTCCAGCTGAACGGAGAGAAAAGCTGCCTGAAAGGTTGGAAACAAGTTTTAGTTAACTAGTCTGAAACCCCTTCCTTTACGGTTTTTAATGGCAGTTTTTAATTTAAGCATTTAGTGGTGTTTAAAGAGCTGGAAGCTGGAGGGAGGCCATGCATTCAGGAGGTCAGTGTTAACTGTGTTTGTAAAACCTTGGGGTAGGAGTTCATCAGCCTGGCAGCCACACACTCTATCAGGGTGAAGGTTCACAGTGACTCCATCCTAGCAGGGGAACACACACGCACACACACACACACACACACACACACACACACACACACACACACACACACACAAACGTGTAGGATGTCGAGGCCGTCACACCTCAGCAGCTCTGAGGTGACATGAACTCCTGGTGGCACAGACAGATGGAGGCAGCCAACAAGACATACGCACACACACAATTGTAATTTATGTTATTCTCGTCCCACCTGGTTTTTAGCCAAAGGCAGGCATGGACCTGACAGCCCAACCCAGCTGTGATTCATTCACAGTCTAACCCAAGCGTGAATAAGAGAATCTTAAACTTTGTTTTAAACCTAAATCTGTGTCTTATGTGGAGTTCACTCTACAGGATTGTAGCCCTGATTTTCCACTTGCAGACTTGCTGACTTTTAGACTTGCAGTTTATGGAGATTGCAGGAAAATTGGTGTTCCCACTCGCAAATCACACTCAGTCACTATGTTTGAACTGTTCAAAGACATGATTTGAGAGCTTGCCAATGCCTCACATATACCTGAAAGATATTAAGTTGGTTAAATAATTGGTTGTGTCAGGGACTGGTCAGGGAGCCATGCAACGAGCCACAGCCAAAAAGTAATTATAAAGATGGTGACATCTTCACATAAAAAGTTTGACTTTATTTGGGCGTGAAGCCTCATCAATGTAAATACAGAATCTTCCTCACCTCATCCTGCTGGACTTGTGTGACTTGTGTGTTGCATCCTGTCAGCTCAGAACAGGTCCGTTCGTCAAAGTGCAACAACTAGACCCAGGATGCTGTGGAGCAGGTCTCTTCCTGTTGTTTGGCCAGCCCAAGTCTCATTTTGTCTGTGCCATTTTCCTGCCTTCCTAAATAGCCAGGAGCAGCCTTAAGTCCAAATTTGGTTGGCATGACACTTGTCCCCACTCACACAGTGAGCCCACCCAGCCCACTGATCTGGCTGGGTGAGCGAAGGATGCTGTGTGCATTGTTGATTGTCTCATGGTCTACTGTGTTTGAATCCAAACTCACACTTCCTTTTCCAAGGCCCACAATTGTATTTCTGTCATACGTGATACGTGTTTCAGCAACACAGCCAGAAGAGTGAAGTTTGAAGGAGCTTAATGTCACTTTGTTGCTTGGAGGGCAGACAGACTCATCTGGGATTCCTCCAGGTGACAGATCTTGTAATGTGTGATTCCCTGTTGCTGATCAGTGATGAAGTGTGCAAAACCACAATGACTTCAGTATTCCCAATTACAAGACAGAAAGTTATGTTGTGTGGACCTGATGACTTTGAAAGTCATGTAGTGTATCCAAGGCATTAGAGGAGCACTCCACTGAAAATCTATGTTTTGATCATCAAACACCTCCACCTATATGCTGAGGAGGAAGGAACTTTTAGTCAAGTTGGCTTCAAAGCTTTTGCAATACTAAAAAAAAGGCTGACCTCGAGTCACAACAAGGGTTGGGATCTGACAGTTTGTTCCTGTTATTTCAATGTGTCAGATAAATTTAATCAACACTTCATATCTTCAGCTTTCAGGCTGTAGCTGTGAGTGATGAACATTAATTAGGCTGCCACTTAAAACTGTAGTGTTCCTGCAGTCAACAGAACTTGATCACAGATCTATATTGAATCTTGAAGTTTTCTTTACTTTCAAACTTCGCTATTTGCAAATGTTGAAAACTGACTCGAACCCAAATAAAAACCTATCAAAGCAGATAGTTTTCAAGCATCTCTTTTGTTCCAAACAAACCTCATTTAGCTAATAAATGGCTAAATACGCTATTTCCATTGCAGCTTTAGAGTTATGAGGAGCTGGAGGACACAGAGGTGTTGTATTTGGCAGTACGTTGTAAAGAAAAGAAAAGATTATGTTGCAGCGGTGGGTTTAGAAGATAATATGGATGTTTTGATTATTCTCTTTAGAAAAATCTTTGGTGAAATCCATGTAAATGTTGGAACTAAGCCAGCAACTGCTGCTGTCTTACATAAAGAAACAAGCTACAAACTTTGACCACACTTTTCATGCAAGCAGTTGAGTGTTCAATATTCTAAAGAAACGTATTTTAGGTGGAATATTTCTTTAACCCTAAACATGGTTACAAGCCAAAACAAAAACTGTGAAGGCTGAAAACTCAGAAACATTCAGAACCCTTCAGTCAGTGCCTACACGAAGCATTTCAGCTCTATTAATTATGTGATAGTGCATTGATCCCTGGAGGGAATTTTCCTTTCGCTTGCCCTCCTGCACACAGAGCTCAAAGGTCAGCTACAGAGCAGCTGTCCTGAGGCTGGCCGGGTATCAGTGTCTAGCTCAAGGGCACAAAGCAGGATTAGATTTCTGTCAACACACTGGGCTCGAGCCAAAGTTTTTAGGCTGAAGGATGATCTTCCCACTCAGTTTGAAGGGGAACATCATCACTCTACCTGAGTGGAATACTGATACAGAGAGACTGAGTGAAAAGAGCGTACCAGTCTCATAATATTGAAAAATGTGTTATGTTACAGATACAGCAGGAGAAAAACTTTGCTAATTTATCAGATTTTATGATGTGATGCTTGATTCTGCATTTAAGCACCATTTTAATCAGATTGTGTAAACTTTTTGGTTTTCATGGGTTTAACGTTTCAGATGCTTTTCTAAACTGCAGGAACAAAAAAAAAAAGATCTCTCTTTTTGTCCCTTTTGCCGAGAAAGAGGTCAAATTACTAATCACAAACAGTGATAAGTAGCAGCCTTAAAGTTCCCATTAATCAATTAGCAGAGTGCTTATTGGTTATGCATTTCCTGTTAAAGAGGGACTTGCCGCAGACACTTATTGGCATTTACAGTAGCCAATAAGTGTGTGCTGTGTGTTACGCCTCTGCCGACGACAGGGAATATGCTACAGTACTGAGATAGTTATCTTGCTGGGTTTGGCTCCCAGCTTCACAGGACTGAGCCACAGCGAACTGAGCTAACAGTAATTAGCAATTAGCTAAGTTATTTTAGCAATAAGTAAAGCTATCTTTCATCAGGAAACTCCATAAATTACCTCTGTACTGTATTCCCTGCTGGTCTTGTGTTCATCTTAATAACTGGTGACTGTTTAGCTACTTTAGCAACAAGTCAGCTAAAGCCATCAGGAAACCAAGAGTCAAAGCCAAGCAGCTGGAGGACTTTAGAAGGAAAACCAGAAATTCACCCAAATCAGTGAATAAAGTTATAAAGTTGTGTTTTTGTGCAGTGAGGCTCAGTCCCCAGAAACACTCCAGTCAGCTCTGGGGAATAGATGTATTCTCTGCTCATTCTCCACTGCATTGTAAGTGAGAAAGCATTTCACTGGACACAAATTTAGTTAATGCCTTTGATGTCATTTTTGGGCCAGATGCACTTAAACATCGATTTTGACTTCATGGAAACTCTCATATCTGATGAACTTTTCTCCCATACTACTGAGTCTGCGCCTCCACTGCCCTCCCACCTCCTGGTGTCCTGCCAATTAAAATCAATCAACCCAATCTCCCGTATCGACCTGCGCTGTACAGTAACAAAGTCATTAGATCTGAGTCCTGGCCTGCTCCCAAAATTTAAGAAAAAAAAAAGTATCAAAGCAAGGTCATGGAGGGCAAACAAAAAGTCTTCAGAGGGAGGAGCAGCGCTTTAGATTTGCGGGGTGACCTTGATGGATTCCAGACCGTAGGAGGGAGCTCAAATCGCAAGCTGGGTGGCAATATGTGTGTGTGTGTGTGTGTGAGGTTAGTGATGGCTCTCATTAATTCCCAGTCGCAGAGCCTTAGGATTGTATGTGTGTGTGTGTGTGCATGTGTGTGTGTGTTGCGGTATGACAGGGAGGAAGGAGGTGGTGCGTGGGGGTTAAGTAGCAAGGCAATAAAGCCATTTCAGAGTCATAAAGTGCTTGGTCAATCAAAACCACCCCCTGCTAGGCACCTCATGTCCTCCACTGTGTGTGTGTGTGTGTGTGCATATGTGTGTTTCAATGCAGGAACAAGAACGACAGAGTGCATGCACGGATGTGTTTGTCAGGGAGGGGGGGTGAGCCTGTGCATCCATGTGTGTGTCATTTGTGTGTGTGTTTTGAGGGGGTGTGTAAGCCAGGCTGGAGAGTCAGTGGGATACGGGGCTCAAAGCGAGAAAGAAAGGGAGACAGAAAGAAAGGATGCACCACCGGCGGAGCTCTGTGAACACAGACACAGAGCGGATGCAATGATTAGGGCGTAATTTGTCCGGCTACATCACAACGTGTGTTTGCGCGTGTAAATACATGTGCATGCATTTGCACCTACGTCTACGCCTGTGAGTCAGTATTTCTGCCTAATTTGTAGTCGCTGCAGGACTCATCCATTATGTGCTTCCTATTCGACTTGCAGATTCACTTTTTGCAACAGTTTAAACTGTCAAATTGAAAAGTCTGAAGCAGCCCACGAGTTTAACTGTGCAAACAGCGCGTCAGCATCACACTGTTATGAACGAGAGCTCACATATGTCCTAATGATCCACAGAAGGGAACTTACTTCACTTATTTACTCATTTTCTTCCTTTTTACACACTAAAATACACAGCTGTTTTCCAGAGCATAGAGATTCAGAAATAATGGAGACAGAGAAGAATGAGAAAACTGCTATGTTTAAAAGTAAGAATAATAATGTCATCAAATAATTGAAGTGTTATACACTATCAAGCATGGTGTTTGTTTGATGTGGTTATGTTTAAACACACTTATCTGTAACATTCTCATGTGCATCTTGCAGTCCTAGTAACCATTACAGAAATATTGGCAGCATTAATTGATTTTCGGCAACGAGGGTACAGAACATCAACTAATCGATGGGCACACTTATAAAGCTGGTATAGTTAATGTGTTAACGAACATTAGTCGGCTGAGAAATCCAGCAGACACAGAACAATGTCAGTATTCATGAAGAGTTGTTTTTATAGTCACTCTTATCTACCTTTATCCCTGTTTTGGTCCCCCACCATTTCCTGCATCTCCTGAATGCTTTACCAAGTTAATCAGTTACTCAGGAACTTTTTTTGTCTGCCATGTGTTGCTGGGTCAGTAGGCTGTATTCAGTTTACCAGAGCTTCTTTTAAAAGAGGTAGTTTTAAAACCTTTTAAAAGGTAAAGGCCAACTTCATGGTGATCATACAATCATACAGAGTGCAATTATACAGTTAATTTCATTCTCTGCATTTAACCCATTCTGTTATAGGGGCAGTGGGCAGCTCAGGGACCAACTCCAGTTACAAGCCAGCACTGTGGCCAGGGGTACCAACAGGAGAATTGAGATTGGGATTTTGCTGGTGGATGGATGGTGATGGATGATGAAGTGCCTACCAGGAATATTTATTGACATTAGCTGTTGCTGCTGGTCATTGCGCTAATGTTACGTCTTTATGTCCAGTCTAATATTTTCTTATTTTTCGTTGCATCGGTGGCAGTGTTTCTTTTCTGCACTGTGCTGTTAGTGTGTTTCTTGTTGTTATCAGCGCCATTGTTTTCTTAGCTTAGCTTCCACAGCACAGCCAGTCGGCCAACCTTGTTTTGAGCTTCACAGGCCGTAGACGACTAAGTCAGAGACATGAGGTGCAAAGATGAAGACCCTGTTAAACCCGGCACAGGGATGTATGTTGGATGCTCATCTGGCAGAAAGGTGAGAGTTTGTTTCTTTAGCCGGAGTTTTATTGGCTGAATGAGGCAGTTGGAGTTAGTTGTAATAGCGATGGTAGGAAGTGGCGATGACCACAGTGGTGAGCTGGTGAGCAAGTCGGCTTTTTTGGCTGTGGGACAGTCAACCCCCATCCACAACAATGATGTCATCATCCATGAGTGATCTTTCACTGTGTATTGTTGAAATCACAGCACTCTGATTTGACTGTTTAATATTGCCACATGGACATTTCAGGCCTGATGCCCTTCCTCAGCCTGGTTTGTGGCAGTTTCATGATTTAATGAATTTCATAACAGTTTCATGGGAATTTTGTGAAATTGTCAGCACACTGAGTAAGGGCGACTGGCCTGAAACGGCTGTGTGGCATTTAACAGTCAAATCGGACAGATGTCCTAATCTTTGTTTTTATTATAAATCGCGCTAACTGACATATTGCCATGAAACTGCACATTTCCTTGAACCAACCCAACACAAATTTATATTTGTGCTCCAAAATGAAAGCAACAAGGGGGGGGGGGGATCAGACGTTAGTTGCAGCCTCCTCTGATGATTCAGGACTTTGCTGTGTGTACTTCGATCTTAAAGCTCAAGCAGAGAGGTTTGACATGAACACATGCAGCTGGCTGACAGCTGGGAGCTGCTGCAGAGTTTACCTCACCTGCCTGAGCATCAGATTTTACGCTGGGAGGAAAAAAGCTGAGCAATGACACCTCTGACATGTTATTTTACTCATTTCTCTCACATGGGGGTTACTACTGCTCAGTTCAAGCGAAATATTGACTTGTAAAACCTGCCAACAGTTCATCACTTCCTGTGTTTGCACATGTGAATATTGAGTATTACACATCAGAACTATAAGAAAATAGTGTATGGCATAAACGAATATGACTGGCGAATTTTTATTTAAAAGATCTTGCAGCTTTAAAAAGCCCAAACAGGCTGCGATCCAGGGTGTCTGTCTCTCTGTGTCTGTGTTGACTTTATGGCTGAACAGTTGAGACACCAATCAGACTAATCGTCCATTTTGGCCAACAAAGCCACCAGAAGCTGGTTTGGTTTATTACTGCCGCCGTAGGGCACCGCTTGGCCGTAACCCCACACCAACTGTGGCATCATCTGTGACCACCATCACCCTCCCTCATCCCCTCATTCTGTCTCTACAGCTTCTCTCACTCTCTTTTTCCATCCACCTCAACCGCCTGGCTTTAATAACCATCAGTCCCTGAGGTCTACTGCCCAGGTGAGAGCAATCTAAACAATAGTTGCCATGGTAAGCTCACAGCAGGAGCTCAAACACACCTGATGGTGCTGCTACATCATTTCTTTCTCTGTGTTCCTGTCACTCACTTTCCACTCGTCTACCTCCAACCTTCAAATCCACCTCTTTCACATAAACACCATCTGCTTTTTCCCTCCTCTGTCACTCTGTGTTTTGTCGTCCTTCTGCATGTACAGTGTGTAACCCAGATAAAACAGAGTTCAGGACCCAGATAATATTTGGGCTCACTGGCCCGTGATGATATTGACCAGACACAACTCGCCCGCCCCCATCTGTCAGCTCGTCCTCGTTCCAGACGCCCATATGTACACAAGCATGACACTCGAACGTACAGCAAACGACACTGAATTCACCCGAAAAAACAAGTCGATGGTGTCTGTTGCCCCGGAGCTGCTGACCTCGCCGATGTGCCAAGAGGGACGCATCCAAATCCGCCAATCCCTCACCCCCCCCAATTACCACACACATACATATACACACACGCGTACACATATACAATACAGTCATGCACCCCTCGAGTGTCTCGTCACATGTGACAGTCGGGTTAAATCCACTCTGACGGGTCGTCTCCTCTCACTGTCAGGCCAAGCTGTCTGGGCCACTGTCAGTGTGAGAGAGATCACATATGTTATGTCTGTGAATGTGTGTGTGTGTGTGTGTGTGTGTGTGTGTGAGAGAGTGTAAACAAGGTTGTTGGCAGTGGAGAGGGGATGGGGTGTGAATTAAGCACGGTGTGTGTGAAGCTGCAATAATTAAAATGATGCGTTACCCCTCAGAGGAGTGACCATCAGAGGGTGATCGTCCACCAGTGTCAACCAAATCCACCTCCACTACATTAAATATAGATATATTTTTGATCCTGTTTATTTGTGCTGCATTTGTTTGTTTTATTTGTTTATGTTTGTTACTAAGATATTTCAAAACTGCTTTGACTACTTAACAACATTCAGTGAATACTGGTGGAAGGCCAGGCCATGGATCAAGAAATAAATTTGTTTTTAGAATACTCCACTTATAAAGACGTTAACACCTTTCTTTATATCTCCTATAATATGAAGAAGAGAAGGAATGTATGTGCCTGGATTCTTTCGTTCAGGAAAAATCTATTAAAGCCACAACCATTCCTACCTGAGCAGATTTTTTTTTTACTTTTTTGCTTGAGAAATCTGGACTATTTATAACTATTAAAACTGTTGAGTGTTGAGGTCAGGGGTCTGAACAGATCAGTCAAAGTCTTACACCAAAATATTTCTTTATGGACTTTGCTTTGTGCATGGAGGAACTGTCATGTTGGAACAGCTGAAACAGAAAAGCACCTTCCCTAAACTGTCTTGCCACAAAGATAGAAGCATACTGTCTAAAATATCACCGTATGCCGTAGCATTATCATTTTTCCCTCACTGGAAATAAGGGGCCTGCAGAAAGGGACACGAAAGTGCAGGTGTGTACCAACTTCTGAAGATTTTATAACCTTGGCAGAGAAATGTGCTGTGTAAGTTCTTTTAGTTTCAGAAAAGTGACTTTCTTTAGGCTGAAGCTACTTGATGCCACTGGGATATTATGTCAATACAACTGCTGTATTTCAACCTTGAACGCTGGGTAAACTATCTTACAAAAAAAAGAGGAAGACAGGGAGAAAATCAGCACAGACGTAGATGAAAAAAGGAGTAGAGAAAGAAAGATGGCCCCATCATGCACCTGACTCAGGGGATGACCGAGCATTGTCAGTCTCTTCTATAAAGCCAAATGACGTGTGCTGGGCGCTGTGCCAGGTGGGCCATGTTACACACATACACACAAACACACAGCCGCACGCACGCTCACACACCCCAGACATGCAGACATAAGTGTGGATTGCGTGCCCAGACACTCAGGCCAAACCCCCTTTTAATTAGAGCAAAATTTACACACATTCCCAGCATGCTTTGCTTTACTGTTTAGCTGCCTCACACACACACACATAAACACATTGCCTTTTTATGTATGTACACACACAAACATACATGCACAAAGATTCCTTTGATAAAACTGGATTTCCTAATCACACTCCCCCTGCGCACTTTCAGATAAAACAACAGCAGGAGAACCCCCACTTCTTCTCCTGCACACACACACACACACACACACACATATATATATCTCTGT